>JADLZK010008596.1:0-198036 GCA_015847255.1 Hyparrhenia diplandra | reverse complement strand
TGGAGAGAGTATTTAGTAAAGTTTGAAATAATAGAGATCAAATTAGGTGCATGACATTCAGCCATTTAGCGTTTGAATAGAAAAAGATTACAAAGGGAGTCAGGGAAAAAGAATCTTGTGAGGGCTACAAGGAAGATATAGAAAGGGGGAAGTCCAAAAATGTTCCAGTGTACTGGAGAAAATATTAGCCCTTGTCAACTATAGTTGCGCTTGTTTTGCAAAACCGTTAATATCTACCATTTCGAATAAGTAACACACTGGTGTAGAAACTCAGTTTTGCAAGCAAGCAAGCTCAGGTAACTAATCATAAAACGAATGCATGGTGATTTACAACAACGTGGAAAGCAACGATGATACAATAATTGCGATAAGTACCGTAACAAAAAGCAAACGAAGTACCAAAAGAGGAGAGGGGGGAGGGGGGGGGCAATGTAAGATAAAATGGAATAACCTTGACATAGACATCATCATCAAGGTGATAGATCACATCATCCACATTAGCAGCTCTATAGTGCCATCTGGCCTTTATCTCCTCGTCCTCAGCACAGCTGCATAAATATATTCAGTTTACATTAGCAATTGTTATGAAAAAAAATCCTCTTTTCAGAGCAGTGCATAAGGTGTAGCAAGACGTACCGTTTAGCGAGTACATTAGGGGCCCTGTAACAAAAAAGGGTTGTGCTTATCAGTTTCAGTTTTCCAAGCTACTCCACGAGAAACTTGAGAGTAAAGGCTGTGTTTATCGGTTGCAGTTTTCAAACATGCTACCATCTAATGAGAAGTGATAAAAATAGATTACATGGTATATATTACGTTAATGATGATGCATTTATTTCACGAGATAGCTCAGAATACACAACACAGTTAGCTTTTGGCATGCTCTCATAGAATCTCACATCTATATTTCAACTACACGCAATCTTGATCCAGTGAAAAACGCAAGAACTACACATAAACTACGAACTAATCTAACAAGTAAACTCCGATTCAATTGAAACCTAAGTATCCTAAGCATAGTACTGAGCAGAAAAAACGACATTTGGAGATGAATAACAAGTCTGCAACTCTGCATGCTGCGAGAAACGCCGCCTTACCTTGGTCTTGTACCTTTCCGGCCATCTTTGCCTGGCCTCATGGTCTGGCATCGGTTCCCCGACGAAGTGGTCCTCCGAGGCATCCGCCCTTCTCTCCTTGCTCGGCCTCGCCACCCGCTTTCTCACCCCGACCTTCTCTCCTCCGGCCTTGGCCTCCTCCTCGGCTTCCAACGCGGCCGCTTCCACCTCCTCCTCCATCGCCATCTCCTCCAAGTCCGGCTCCTCCGTGCACACGTCGTCGTCGGCAGCTGTTGGCTCCTGCGCCTCCGCCCTCTCCTCCGTCTTCTCCTTGGCCGCAGCTCTCTTACGCTTACGTGGTCTCTCCTTCATCGCCGCTGCGCTCTGGAGGCGGCTGCCTGTTGGCGCGTCGCGATCGGCCCCATCGAGCTCCGCCTCGACTTCTGCACGCGCACCAGGGCCGCGCTTCCCCGTCCCCGCCCCTACGCTGGCGCGTGCGTGTCGGGGCGCGCGACATCTCGGCCTCCACCGCGGCGGCGGCGGACTTGAAACGCTTCGATGACCACCTTGACTCGATCAGCGGCGGCGGCGGCGGCGGCGGCGGCGGGTCCAGGGACATTGGCCCCGGCTCAACGATCAGAGACGGGGGCCGAGGAGGAGGAGAAACAGAGGGCAAGGGTTTTGTGGCTGCTAAAGTTTTCCAACTTTCCGATCGGTTCTTTTGGAGATGGGAACTTCGGAAGGGGGGTGGCCGTGTGGGTAAGCGAGGCGAGAGGATAGATGCAGCCAGGCGCTGTGGAGAAATGGAGGGCGAGCCGATGAGCCGGTGGGGTTCCCGGACGGGCGAGCGGGAAGGCGTAATTGCGTGTGGTTGGGGTGGGGAAAGCGAAAGCAGGGGAGAAGAGAAGAGGGGGTTTTAACGCGGCGGATTTGTTGGGGACTCCCTCGATCAAGCCGATGGCGTGGCGGGGCAGGGGCCCCCGTTCACGTCCGCCTCCTCGTGGCGGCATGGGCCCGCGTGTCATTGGCGTTCGGTGGCTGGAGAGGCGGGTGAAGGGAGAAGGGAGAGCGGGATATTTCAAAATTTGGGCTTGCGATTCGGAATTCCGTTCACGGGATGAACTCGACGAGTGGCCTCTGTGCCCTCTGGTTCTGGTCATCCCATGGACTGGCGCGTCTCTCGCTGGCATGGCAACTGAGGAAAGTGCACGAAATTTTCTCGTTTGCCATTTTGTTTGAAAACTGTGATTCCCTCCTAGTACAGTTTGCTGCCATCAGTGATCCGTCGACATGATAAAGAAGGAAAAGAGAATTTCTTGCCATCAGTTTCCCTTTTACAAACATTTTTTTGTAACGGTCGAGTTTCCCATTGCAAACGTTAAGAATTTTACTCAAACTTTTTTTGAACAAAACACTGCACACGTCCACTGGCTAACAGCTCACAAACAAATAAATCCAATGTCATAAGCTTTCAGTGTTGGAACCATAGGTATGTTCACAATGGTAGGAAAATTGGCATACAGAGAACTACAATGGTCCAGAGTGCATCAACTGGCCATGGCTAAGTTATGAAAAAAGTCATCTCTTTTATCTTCTTCCCCTGTCATTATATTTAGCTAGTGAAATAAAAAATCACTCAAACTTGGCAGGGATCGGTGAAAAATAGGATGTGGGTGTTCAATTATAATAACATTCAGAAACATGAATTTTATGTTATCTATCATCAAGTTAGGTTCCTAGTTGCAAATAATGTCACATGGACATTTAAAAACCCTTGGTATCTTCCAAATGAAGTGAATGAATAAAGCATAAAAACATAGCAAACAAAATAATCTGATCTTTTAATTAATGTCTCCAGCTATCATCTTTCACACGCTATAAAAGGCCTGATAGGGATTGCAGTAATGTCATGTTCTATAGCGTGTGCCATTCTGTACTACGACGCCTTTGAAAGGTCCTAAATGGCTAGAGGAGGGGTGAATAGCCTACTAAAATTTCTACAAAATCACTAGAGCAACTTGTTAGTAAATAACAAAGTGTAAATGTGTTTGCTCTAGCTCTACTTGTCGGCAAGCCTCCTATTGACAATTCTAGTTGCTATAGTCTCTAATTCACACAATGGCTAAGTCACTACTTTACCAACTAGGTGAACAAGCTAGATTACTCTAATCAAGACTAAGCAACTAAGCAATTCTACTCAAACTACACTAGCACAATATATATGAAAGTAATGCAAAGGTGTAGAGGTGATATACCACAATGTTGAGGCTAGTCAATCCAATCATCAAGGATGAAACAATATGATAACCAAATTGAAGCCAATCACCAAGAGACAAATGGAGACACGAGATTTAACCCGAAGTTCACTTGAGCACCCTCAAGCTAATCTCCGTTGTGCCGACCTTCTCACATGTGGGTCAAGGTGGAGCTCACTCCAAGCCAATTGTCTTTAGGCTTCTTGCACCCAAAGCAAATGAGAGGTACCCAAGACACGAGCAATGAATTACTCACACTTTGTCTTCCCGACGAGGAGTGTGTGATCCTCTCACAAATCACCTGTGGTGGCCAAGAACATACACCTTCTCTTGCCAACGCCTCCACCAATCACCAAAGCGGCTAGGAGTGGTGCTCTCCAAGAGCAACAAGAAAAACCACCGGTTCACAACGATCCCCAAGTGCCACTAGATGCAAAGATCAAAGCAAAGTGCACTTGAATCACCTCAACTCACTAGAATGAATGCTCTCAAGCAAAGGAGTGAGGGAGGAGGATGAGTGCTCAGCTCTAGAGGTGTTAGGATTGATTTCAAATGACCAAGAGACCTCCAAGAGCCCCAAAGGGGTATAAATACCCCCACCACGAAAATGTGGCCGTTGGGGTGCAATCAACGCACAAATCGGCCGACCGACGCACTAACCGGACTCACCCGCGAGAACCGGTCGGTGGAGTCCGGTCACAACCGACAAACCCCACCCCCACCGATAATCGGGCGACGAGCGATGTCGGGTCGCTTCCGATCCATGCTTCGGTCACGCGACCGGGATGCTTCGGTCGATGCGTCAGGCCGCCGTCGACCACCGACCGAGAAACATGCTTCTTGGAATTCGACCGGACCCGCCGCACCGTGCGTCCGGCCGGTTCTTCCAACTTCGGTCGATGAGTCCTGGTCAGCGGCCGAGCTGCGAAATTCCGTCATTTTGTTGTCGTTCGCCGCCTTTGCTCCAAACCAACTTCCGTCACTTGATTCTTGTTGCCGACACGTCGAAGAACACCCCGACACCATGTGTTAGCAATTTGAAAACATTTTCCATCAAGAACGAAGTTAGCTCTCTAGGTTAGAATGCATGCAAATGATTTTGAACCTAGAGGCACATGAACCGATATGTGCGATAGTTTTCTCCTCTTTATAGTACGGCTTATCGATCCTATAATCACTCACACCCTCTATGGTGTCTTGAGTGTAAAATCAAAATGGCCCTATGATATACCTTTGCCTTGAGCCCATTTTGATCCTTGAAACACGCCAAACCGCGCACTTGATCATCAATTGGATCACCTCGACCCATCCACCATGCACCGTCCTTGGCTTGACCAATCTCCAACTAACACAAACACTTAGCATAGAGAGATTAGTCCTAAGGATATCACTAATTAGCCAAACCAATCTAGAGATCTTCAACCTTGTATCGCAGGATCCCTACTATGTCTTTGCTCCACGGCCTCGAGGGCCTACCGGCCCTCTCGGCCTTAAAGCGAATTACTTACATTCGCTAAGACGCCTCCGGCGCTAAGTTCTGATAGGGATTCCAATAATGTCATATTCTATAGCGTGTGCCATTCTATACTATGTATTTTTTTCATCACGAAAATTATCTCAAAACATAACCAACATGGAACTAGTTCTATAGATCTCTTCATAATAAACGTGATGGTGCAGATGATTTGAAAACAAAAGTTTGACGAGAAAGTTATTACATTTTTCAAGTGTGTGTGCGCCAGTAGCTCAAGCAGCGCACGTGCGCCAAATAGTGCTTGGGCGAGATGAGGGTCGATATTCTTGCAGTGGCGGAGCCAAGGGGGGTTGGTAGGGGCCATGCCCCCTCTAACATATGACACCAAAATACTAGTATGTCATCATAATTTTCCGCCAAGATGGCCTCTCCCAAAGTGGGCTTTGGACATCATATATGCTTTTGTCGCAGACATTTCCTTTAGCACCACCACAGTGGGCGTGCCGCCACCGCCGCATCAGCACGTAGATGCAAAGGACCGCCGACAACGATTCTACAGGTGAGGAGGAGGATGGCAGCCGCGTGCAGACGCCCACAACACACGGTTTGGGCGGAGGCGGCCAAAAGGCGTCGTCACAATGATGAGGTGTATTTCTTACTAGTAGATTAATCAAAGATGTATCATTGCTAGGCACATAATTGCGATATCACAATCCTAGATTGGTGGTTATATAATATGCTAGAAGTTCTTACTATCACAAGCCTAGACGGTGTGGTTATATAATCTGCTAGAAGTTCTTACTAAGTTGTTCGGATATGATATGACACTTCTGCATAAGCCATGTTTTTTAACCGAGCACCACGTACATTATCACCTAGTGTTAAGGACAAAGCAAACAAATTTGAATGGTGGAAGATATGCTGAGCACTCTGCCAGAAAGACGGCGCAAGACGCCGCAGACGCCCTCCGATGAATCGGTGTCGGTGGTCGCCGTGGGAAGCACCATCTGAGTGGTTGATGATGGCGTCGGCGGAAGAGAGAAGGTTGGGAGGCGAATGGGAGGGGAGGGGACGGGGTAGGTGAGTGATGGGGTGAGCGAATGAAGGCAGGGGCACGAGTGAGCTCGTTTTATACACAAGAGTTTAATGAGAGGGGTAAGGGTATTGAATGAAGGAAACTCGTGAATGCAACTCGAAAAAAAGTGGAACTAAACAACTCATAACTTGGCTCTACTAGACCATGCAAGAGGAAAAACATGTAGTGTAGCCAGGCTACAATGATCCCTATCTAACTTCATTCAGCCTGGTTACATCTAATTTAGGTTGGGTTGAGATAAGCCAGATTAAAACCAGCAACAAACCAAACACATCGGGAACGGATTGGTGCGGGGAGAATTTGGTCGGCGTTGCCCCGTGCTCGGCCGCTCCCGCACAGCCCCAGGCGAAACGTTCAATTGTCACGGACGCCTTCCACCTCTATCCTCTGGACGCACGCCAGCGCCTTCCCTCATGGCTGCCGCCGCCTCCTCCTCCACCTCCCTTTCCCTTGGCTTCTCCTCTCACCACCGCCCAACTCCCAGAATCCGACCCCAGCCCCAGTCGCAACCACCGAACGCAAAACCCCTAAACCCCTCCGCCTCAGCCTAACCCTCACCACCCCGGCGACCGCGAAGAAGCCCCGCCTCGCCGCGGTGCCCGACGACGGGCCGTCGCCGACATCGTGGAGAAGGACTGGTCGTTCCTCGAGTCCGCGGGCGCGAACCTCCAGCGCGCACTCGCCGCGGGGGCGCTATCGCCGGCGTCGCGGGTGCTGGCCTTGACGCCCACGGCGTCCTTCGTGAGCTCGCTCCTCGCGTCCTCGCCCTGCGACCTACTGGTGGCCGCCCACGAGTCCATGTACGTGCTGGCGGGGGTCAAGGAGGCGCACGACGAGGTGAGGTGCTTCCACCTGGAGGGTGGGGGCAGGGGCAGGGCGGCGGCGTGGTGGAGGCGGTGCCGGAGAGGTTCGACGACTTCGATGTCGTGTTCGTCTGCTACTTCCCTGGAATGGGAGTCTCCGCCGCGGCGCTCCTCAAATCGCTGGCCAAGAGGTGCTCCAAAGGTGAGTGAGACCTGTTGAAATGGCACCTTATCCTTTCTTAGCTCTGTTGTTTCAGACTTCCAGTGGACTCTGAGCCTGAGGTGCTTAGAAGGATGCGGCTTATTAGGCATTATTGCATTCCATTTTCTAAACCATAGCTAAATCATTTGAGATGGCTTATTGGTGGGGTTGAGATTGAGACATTGATTGATCAGATTGGGTTATTATGAGACCTTTGTTGCCAGATATCATATTGCATCAAGCCCTTAACATGTACCTGAACTACTTGAATACTTTAAATGTTGGTAGAACATCATACATTTTATGCACAAATAATTTGGATGGCTACTTTGGCTTTGTTATTTAATTTTATTTAATTGGAACAGCAGTGATACAATTCATGGAACATATTATGATTCTGATTATGCATACAAGGACATTCTGATATGTTCCGTTCATTTGAGTTATTAGGCTACTTTTAAAGACTGTTAGCAGGCAGCTAGTGTAACTCTTTATAAGTTCCTTCGAGATAGTGCTATGAGTGATCAATAAAAAACGTTTGTTCAGGTTAAAACTATGCCAATATACCAGGAACATATCCATTTCAAGTGAATTTTAGCATGCAATGAGATGAAGAGGGAGCTATATTTTGTGTTCCATGATAAATTGTCAATGCTTTATTTGCTATGAGAGAACAGATGGTTTGCGTTAGGATATTGGAGGGCCAAAAATCTAAATGAGCTGCAAACGAGTCACAAAGTGGGAAATAGGGCACCCAAAATAGCTGAGGCAGTGTAGAGGTCTTGAATTCCAAACCAACAATCCAACCAACCCAGAATCCAGGTTCCTAAACAGCAACCTTCTTTCCAAAATGCAATCCACAATCTACAAAACAAATTGAGCCTAAGCTGTCAACTCTCATTAGCCCCGCGCCTTTAGAGAAAATGCAAGACATGCTTAATTTTGAAACTTGAAATTTTCCTGTGTGAGTGCATCATATTATCGTTTGTGGTTACACATGTAATTTTTTGGGGTTTAGTTTTAGAACTTGATCAAATGATTTTTTTCCCAGGTGCAAGAGTTGTCATGTTCTTAGATCAAGGCAGACAGAATTTTGAGCAACAACGGAGAGAGCATCCTGAAGTTGTAACTTCCGATTTGCCCAGTAAAGCCTTCCTGGAGAAGGCTGCATCTGGGAACAAGTATGTAATAACAGAGTTTGTTGACGATCATAGCTTTTACCTTGCTGTTTTGCAGTTTCAAGGATGATTTTTTTCCCCGCAATATTTGTAAAGCAAATTGTGACGGCCTGTGAGTTGTGACGGGCATTGTTTGTGGGTGGCTAATGTCGTACTCTTTTTGGGGGGCTTGTTTAAGCATTTGCGCGACGTTCAATTTTGTTTGATGAATCGCCTAGGCATCTCTTGGTTATTATATAATATAGTTCGATATTGTTGAAGTTTAAATATTGATTCTTAGTGGTTTGTACTAAGGAGAAAGTCTATCTTTGCCTCTTTGGCCATCAAAGTTCAAGTCTGATTTTGGCCATCAAGCTATCAAAACAAGACTTGGCCATCGAGCTATCAAAACCAGACTTGTTTTTTTTTTTAAAGGTTGTATTCTCTTCTAAAATAAGAAAAATATGGTTATATCTTTAAAAAAATATGAATAATCCATTTTTTTTCTAAAAATATAATGAAGCTAGTGGCCCAGCACCAATTTTTTCTTTCTAAAAATACAACCTATTTAAGTTAATATAATAAAATGGTGACTGTTATTTATGTAAGTTATCATTTTGCACTATATTAAACCAGGAGCTCAATCCAAATAATTCTAAATAACTATTAGTGCTTGTTTGGATGTCCATGTAGTTGTCTCAATCCACATGTGTTGAAGTAGGTTGAAGTGCATTTGAACTAATCCCTTACATTGTATTTTCAAGAAAATTTTGCTAGTGGTTTTATTTAAAATGGATTTGTTTTGAATTTTAGATACTTAATGATATCTTATTATTTTTCAGGAAAATATATACGCAAAACACCATTGATTATGGGTGAAGTTGTTTGATTTTGATTGTAGACAACCAAAGAAATGAAAATTTTAAATTTGATGGTGAGAATAAAATAAATTGCTTCCCTGTTTTCTTATCAAACTACAAAGCGTGTCTTTATTTATTAGTACTCCTCCGTTTTAAATTGTAGTTTACTTTGGCTTTTCTAGATCCATTTCTTTTACTACGTATTCAGGCATAGTGTATAACCCTGGATGCGCGTAAGAAAAATTAATGTATAGTCAAAGTGAAATACATTTGGAACAGATGGAGTGCTATTCTGCAGATTAGCAAGCTTTCAGCACACACGATAACAAACATAAATGTAAACCAAGATACAGTTGGCAAGAACAAAATGCCAACATCCTTTATTTTTCTTCGGAGAACACAAATCATTCACGAAGTGCAGCAAGAGCCAGCCAGAAACGAAGGGTAGCAGGTTTGTCACAGTTTTTCTTTTATCTACATAAACGAAAATATACCATTATCTTTCGAGGAGAACAGGTTATACTCCTTCACATCTGCCTGTTCCCTCGAGCAAACCTGAGCTTGAACCTGAACCAGTGGTGTCCTTGCAGCCAGCCCTTCGCTCTTATCTTTCGATAATGATGCTACAGGGCGAAGCTATTGGCAAGTTGAATTGGAACAGCGAGAAGGATGCATCCCCATCCCATGGTTTGTTCTTGTCTTCTGGGAGATCCTTTAGGCCTGACTTGTTCTTGTCTACTGGGGGATCCATTCCTGTCGGCATAGTCAGCTTTGAAGGGTGCCTCTCTAGGTTCATGGCTCTCTGAGTATGACCAGCAACATGCCCATGTCCGTTTTGAAAAGGTGGTGACAGAGGCATGGCTCTAAAGCTGACTGAGGCCTTGTGAATAGGCTCTGGAGGTATATGGCCGAAGGCAGGAGCCATGTAAGCATAATCAGTAAAATGATTCCCAGGCATTCCAAATACGAGCGGACTAGAATATAGGTGGGATGGCCGAGCATACTGGAAGTTTCCATTCGCTGGTGCAGCCCATGTACGGTCATGAAACCCCATTGTCATTGGCGGATGTTGAGGTGCATGCATGCTTTGGTAATGCAGCAGCTGGTCCTGGACCGGGGATACATTGTACCCAAACATGTCACTGTGTGTTGGGCGGGTGGCTTTTGGTTGGTATTCTCTAAAACCATTTCCTGCACATGCTTCAAGCAAAGACCGTGAAGCAGTTCTTGATGATGGTGTACCTACTTTGCTGTTTGTTCTCTCAGGTGATTCCTCAGACTCAGAAGACGATTCCGGATTTTGAGCGCTCGAAGAGGTTGTACTGCTGGAGCTGCTTTCCCTATCTCCCTCGCTCAAACATGAAGAGGAGCTATCAGAACCGGCAGAGTTCATCATTAGCTCTTCATCATGTCTGGAGCCTTCATCACTTTCTGAGTAACAATTTTGTTTATTCACCATAGGAGTACTAGCACAGGAAGTAGTTTGATTTCTCCCACCATTTGCACATGATTGATCTGAATTACAAACATCTCTGGAACTTTCAGAAGCCTGAGGCTGTGATTCACATCCTACACTGAACTTTTGAGATCCGCTGTTATCAGAAACCACATGTTTCAGCGGATCAACATTGTTAATTGAACCTGAATCATGAACTGTGTTGTGTAAGTTAGTCTTCCTTCGAGCATCCATAGGCTCCCATACTTGCTTTGGGATAATATTTTTCTGTGTACAACCAGCACGGTTTCCTTTTGACACTGTAAAGCTATCCAAAGTATAGCATCTGTGGACCCTGGGTTTCTCAACTCCTGATTTTCTTGCTATCTTCATCTCTCTGCCAGATCGAGCTGTTGGCAAGAAACAGCTGTCCATAACTCCATAGTCTTCTGGATGGCTCGAGCTGCAAGAATTGTATGAGTGCTTCTCTCTTGTTCTGTTATTTGAGGTGGATGCTGCGCTGCAACTTCTATCAATATTTCTTGTCCTTTCCCTTGACTTCCATTGTGATTCACCGATTCTTCCAGATTCATCTTGGCAGTCATCATACCAACAGGACTGATCTTGAGGAAAATCCTCTCTTGACCTTGGACTCCGTCTCGAAGATTTGGATTGATCTGATGTGCAAAGGTCACTGCTGTCCATTGGCGAAAATTCTGTTAATGCATTGCACTGGACACTGTTTTCTCCATTAATTTCTGTACATGAAGATTGATTCACACAGCTGTCAGGAGAGCACAGATTCACAACTTCAGCACTGTCTTCCTCTTCCATAGCTGAATCTCTTGAGTCCAGAGTATTTGTTGAATAATCATTGATAGATGTTGAGGAATTGCTTGGAGCTGAAGATGAAATATCGTCTGGTGACTTTGATTCAACTAATATTTTCCCTTTATTGTTTTCCTTTTTCTTTCAGCCTTTCTTTTCTCCTGTTCTTCTTCTCTCTCTCTCTTGTTCTCCTCTTCATCCTGCGCTCTTGTTCTTCACGCTTTTCTTTCTCCTCTTCCTCAAGAAGTTTGTTCTGCAATAAAATGCAGCCACAGTTGATGTTCACAACTATGAGCAAGTCAACCTTATCTGAATTTTAGCTAGTGGTATAATAAGCACCTGTTTTTCCAATGTAATGATTTCTTTGCATGCTACATGAACTCGCTGTTCCAAAAGTTTTAAAGCAAGGCACACAAAAACACTATGTGCATTTTGCTGCGCTGTACCTTCCCTGAAGGCCTTCTCAACCTGCAAAGATATCCACATCTATACTTAACATTTGGAGTATAAATGCTTGAATTTCTGAGAAATCTAAACAGGTAACGGTCAGATGCTGTTAAACTACAGTATACACTCAATAAACAACCATGTCTGAAAGCCACACAATGCAGAGACTAGAAACTATATTAGCCACAAATCCTTTATAGGTACTAAAGTGATCTATATTAGCCACAAAAATCCTTTATAGGTACTAAAGTGACAATCAACCTTGATGCACGATAACAGATGAAGAATACAAAATGTATTCAAGGTGCCAATCCCAGATAAAATCTTCCACTGCTAAATAAGGAATGGTGCCAGAAAAATATGCTAAGAGAAACAATTAATAATTATTTAAACATTACTAAATCAGGTGGCACACTTATGACTTATAAGTTGATATACTTTCTTAGTAGTCACATTAGTTGTGAGCTGGTCCGACTAGAGGATGTGAGCTTGAATATACAGCTTGCTAAGCCATCTTAATCAGTTAATTGTGAGCTGAGGTTCACAAATATAGAAAAAAACCAAGTCACTTTCCTTTGTTTGAGTTGAAAGTTAAAACCATTACATCAAGTATTGATTTTCAATTCTATAAAGTATTGGTTAGTACCTGTTCTTTGAATATTACAGCAGCAGCATCCAAAAGAAATTCTCTTGCCAGCTCAGGGCTCTTGGCATGCCTCTGTGGATGGGCACCATCACCATCAAAATCATTTACATCCCTGTCCATGGCATCATCTTCCTGCACATATTTTCATCAATCAGAACAATATCTTTTGACACCAACAATAAATACTCTATTTATGTCTATCTCAGTTAAAGATGTTGCCATAAATGGCAATTGACGTACATCCTCTTCCTCGGCCTCTTCAGCATGCTCAAAGAAATTTCTAATACTTTCTCCTTTTGTCATAGTCACAAAGCCATCACCCACAACTAGCCTGTGGTGGACACATGATTGACCCTTCAATGCATGTGCTTTTACACACAGCTCTGTGCACTGGCCATCAAGCTTCCAAGCTCGCAGCGTTATGAAGTAGTCCTCAAACTGATCAAGATCGACTCCATTTCTGTGGACTTGTGCTTTCATTCCAACGTTTTCAAAGCCAAAAATATCAGATTCTCCTTCATCTGTCCCAATAGCCCATTCAAAGTGATCATAAGATTCATCTGGCTCTGATAAGCACTGGCGCCAATCAACCACAACAGAATCCTCAAACACCTGAAAACCAGATCAGCCAGATTTGACTCACATAGGAATTGTACATAGGTACCAAGCAATCAAATCGAAATTTTGTTGGTACCGTGGGTTTTAGGAAGTCATCCTCACCTCACACTGAAAAGCAGTATCTGCAACACAAAACCAACTGGTGCAGCGAGGCTCCCTTCGCATGCGCTTCAGTTCCTTCAGCTCCTTGAATTCACGGATAACATTTCTTCGACACTCACGGCAAAATCTCTTGCTATCAAACCTGTTCACAAATTTCCACCAAACTGTTCGAATTTTAACCTGATTTATAGGCTGTCGCTAGAGAAATCCCAGCAGATAGCAGATTAGGACTACTAGGAAAAAGTTACTTGAACGCCCAACAGAACAAGACAGAACCGACCAGTAATATCTTAAAAATGATATATACTTCTACTCAAGCATTCATCACTGATCAGTTGAGATTGCTGCTGCAGCACTGCTGGCTGCAGCTGCAAAAAACACCAGCCAGCCAGCACCAAAATCTGGAAGCGGCTAAAACAGCAGCAAGAAGTAGCACTTCCGATCCCGGTGCATATATAAAATTCCTTCAATCTTCAGTAAGGCTCAGAGTAGCTTACGAGTACTTGCAAGGTTCCTTCTATAAATACTACAAAAAAAAAAAAAAAAAAAAAGGTACCTTCTATAGAAGGATTGCATTTTGTTGGACACAAAACTTCAGGTTGTTATTAACTCACTAGTTAACTTAGTTACTTTGTTGGTAATCCAAATGCCTATGCTCACCTGTACATAAGTTTTTCAATGAAATCTTCCTCCTTCATCCGCAGAAGAGATGATCTAGTTTCTTCACCAAGTGCTGACCAGAAATCCACCAGTGTATCATCACATGAGAGGTGGGCAGTGTGTAGAGCACACATTTCTCTTGTTCCATGACCCCTATAATTAGCCATCCCTTGGCTAATCCATCCCCTGCCACCTGCACCACAGGCATCAGGATAAAGCATTTCCCGTTCCCTTTCTCTTGCCCGCGCATTGTCAAATACCTGATTAAATTCCAGACCAAAATGCATTAGGCCAGTAGAGGGTTAAATGACCAACCTAGAACTAAAGCTTCAGAGTGAACACCATGATCATATTTACTCATTACTCCACATAAAGTAACACAAAGGACCAATATACAAAACAGAAAATTATTTCTCAATCATATAGTCGCCAATAGAGCACGGACAAAATAAGAAGCCCTTAAGTTACCACATACTTACATTCTGAAGCACGCGTAATGATTTCGCTTTTATAAAGCAGTCAAGAAGTGTAAGGACACCATCTTTTGTGGTTGAAAGTCCTCCCCAGGGTGAACTGATGGGTCCTGAGCCCCATCTTGCTCTCCTTGTGTAATTCTTGATTCAGTAGCTGTCCTCAGACAACCAATATCCGAAGCGTCTTGCTGCAGTGACTTCCCATAGATAACAATTTGTGCAAAACTATCCAGAAGCAACCCATTGCACCTTGAGCAGTAGAAATTCTTGCGTGCTTGTTCAATGAGAGTTTGCTTATCCAATTTGAGAAGTTCCTGCCGTGCTTGAGGAGGCAAGTCATTCCAGAACTGAAAAAACAAATTCAATTCAGCCATAAAGTAGTCAGTTCCTCAACTGAGAACTTAATTGCTGAAAAAGAATATCCAGTAGAATGAACTTCGATGACAGAAACAGCTTGACAAGAACCTTATTACAGAATTATGATCAATCACAATCCTATTTAAGAGTGATGCAATGTTACATAAAAATCAAATGAAGGTGACGGTGAAGCAAGGCTGTTGTAATTCAAACGCAAGGTCATCATAGAAGACATGGCACAAACCTTGAACACGATTACAGAACATGTTATAATACCAAAATGTAATGGGCAAAAGGATGTTTTAGTTATTTGAGTGCAATCACCAGTTTTACCCAGTATGATTCTACTTGAAAAGATACCTGCTACAATGAAAGAAATAATAGGAAGTGCTAAGATTTAAGAGTGAAGGCTTCACGATTCCATTAAAATTAGGGTACTACAGCCTATCGCAACCTAACAATTTCATTTCATACCAACTTGTTAAAAGTTTTTGAATCTTGCATTCCTCTTTGAGCCATTGTTTTTCATAAGCAGTATTCCTACCAGGCATCATTGACATATGCCAGGGCAGAACTTTTACAGGCCACTCAAATTAAACATCAGGACAGACTTTTGAACCCTCACTTCTCAAGTTAAGTGCCTGAATTGTTTGAAACAAACACTACCATGTAACGAAAACAGCACAAGCCAGTCAAATTTCATACAGAGCAGAATGAGAACCCCAGCCTAGCAGGCTAGCACTCCCCCCACCCCACCACCACATCCAGGTACGAACCAAAACTGCAGCTATACCGTCACAGGCCTACCATATCCTAAGAGCAATGCACTAGAATTAACGCAAAGACAGTACAATGAGCTGCTACAAAGGTCAAAATTAGCAGGTATGCTTATCAGAAGCAGCAACAAGCGTAACCTGATTGAATTCCATCAACATAATCTGCCGCACAAATGAATCCTGGACTCATCAACAAACACATAAATCCTGACCCCCAAATGATTCCCTTAAATCCAGCCCCCCAAACCAACATGTCTGTCCATGCAGCTTTTCGCGACTCAAGAGCTGAGTCGCAACTCAAACCAATCAAGCCAGGCGGACGGGGCAGAGCACCAGCTTCGTCCCAGAAATTACTTCGGGGCAGCAGGACCGACCTACCCCTAATTCCCATCACCCAGATCGAGCTCAGGCTACGAACGAAGCAGAGGGCACGTCGACGGTACCTTCTGAAGGCGATCGAACGTGATCTCGTCCCGCCGGCGCGACCAGATCCCCGATCCCGCTGCGGACGCCACCCCCGGCATCACGTCCTCCCGTCGCCGCCGTATCCAACTCAACTACGTCCTGTCGCCCGCTCCGTGGCGCATCCAATTTCCCGCCGCCGAATACGACGACGACTCCCCGCCAACGGACAACGGCCCTCGGAGGATGGTCCACTGCGGCGACGGGGCCCCTGAGCTGCTGCCGGGTCGGATCGACCGCGGCGGTGGCCGAGAGGGTTTCAGCGAGACGGGCAGGAGGTAGGCGGCGAGGCGACGCGATGTGCGGGGGTAAAAGGCGAGGAGGTGGAGGAGGAAGGGGGACATGGACGAAAGAGATGGGGACTGGGGGTCGGAGGAGGAACGCGACGACGCCGTACGCGTTTTTAACCGTCGCGGTTAGCGGGCTCGGAACAGCGGCGCCTTCGCGTTTTCAAGTTGGCGGTGGAGACGAGTAGTGAGGTGCTGGGATTTTGACAGGGTGGCCGCGGTAAATTTCGAGCTGCGGCGCACGGCTGGCGTGAAAAAATTTACACGGGTAGTATGTTTTATGTTTAGAACCTTGTACAAGGATGAAATTGTTACGTATACACTACTCACTGCAGCTTCTGACAGCCGAACTTTGGCAGGAAAGAGCTTTTGTACCGGAATAAAGCGCGAACTGCAGCTTTACTAACTGTGAGCCTTTTACCCATGTTGTCGCCTTCGATGAAGAAAAGTGGTATGGCATTGGCATGACACGTGAGCTATAGCACAATGATTTTTGCTGAATTTTTTTACAGTATGATAATGAAATTTCTGGTCATTACTGTCAAAGTATGCTGCTGTTCCCAATGGGTTTAATGCTTTACTGTTGGGAAAACATGTTGTTTTGCGACAAAAAAAAGGAGGAAAGTGGGAACGCTAGCTAGACTGATGAGCAAAATATCTTTTAAGCCTTTAAGGAATAAAATCCCCATCCGGAATACATGTGAAAATGATGTACATTGGCATATATAATAATACGGTGGCAAGCTTCACAGCATTAGTAGTGGAGGACCAATAAAATGGATTTAGATGCAAAGTTGTGATGGCGCCTCTAGAGCAACTTGTGCGGCACACTTAACAGCACGGGGCCAAGCTTGAACCGATCACATCTGCGGGCAGTTGTAGTTTATTTATTTATACTACTCCTGTATACTCCTATTCGCTTTTAATAAAATTGGTTGAGCTTTATGCAAAGTACAATAAGTTCTTATACCATAATAACAGCCAGGAGGTCTTATAATCATAGAAGCAATAAAAGTGTTAATCATTCAATGTTGGCAAAATAGTATATACATACATCGAATTTAATTAATGGTGCCACGTATTTTTGTTGGCTGATTATTTGAGTTCTATCTTCTTATCTCATCGTGACATCTAAGATGACAGACGGATGAAAAATGCTCAAATAAACATTTCTCGTTTCATTAGCACGCGAGGTTTGCTTTCCACACCTGAATTCCGTTTTTTTCCTGATTTATTAGAGCCATTTATGGAAAAGAAAAGAAAAAGGCTAACAAGGACTACTACTAGCTGCAAGCGAAAAAGAAGGGAGGGACGGACGGAAAGGGACAACCGCGGCGACACAAAAAGCGTTGAGTGGCGGGGGCGGGAAGGGGAAGACCTTTCTGGAACGGTGGTACGTGCTGTGGGGACGGATCATGCTGCCACCTGGGTCCCACGTGCAGTGTCTGTTTGCGTGACCGTGGCAACTGGCGAGTAGGACCGACCACATGCCGCCACGTCCCGTCCCGTTCCGTTCCGTCGCGTCGCGTTGTGTCTGTCCGCTCGATCAGGAAGCTTCACGAACGAGCCTGTTGCGCACGCAGCCTTCCTTCTCTCGTTGGAAACCAGGGGTGAATCTGAATCCCGTGATTTCCCTCGACCTGACGGCGAAAAACCGCTGGAGGACTCGGAGAGCCATCGTGTCGTCATCGTGGCGGCATGCGGATACCGGGTGCTGCTGTCGGCCAGGCCCAGCCAAAGACCAGGACCAGCGGGCGGTGGTGACGACATCATTTCGTTAGCTGCACGGCCCGCCGGACAAGGCGCTGGATGGCAGATCATCTTGATGATCGACCTCGAGGCCTCAACGCTCCCACAAGTCAGCATCCGGCGTGATGAGTACGAAGTACTACCAGCAGTCCAGTGGTGCACGCAAATCTGAAATCTGGACACCACATGTGGACTAGTATGGCGCAACACATGCGTAGCCGATCTCTGTTCGTGTCTCCACATAGCGACATGCATTGCCGCAACTACTGCGGAGTAGTACGTAGATTTACGGTGAAGATATGTGTACACTAGTACTCCTAGCTGTTTAGTTACGGACTACGGAGTGTTTCAGAAGAGGATGCTTGTTGCACGCACTGGGCCTGATGATTTTCCGCAAAGAAAGTAGCAGGCCTGATTCTGGGCACAAACTACCAGTGCTGGGCCGGATGTTGCTCTTACAAAGAAGACATGCTAAGAAACTCGAGCTTAGGCTTTTAGACATCGTAACACTATATTCACACTATCCCCTCAAAAATGAAGCTTCAGTTTCCCTCAGAAAGGAAAAGGTTCAGTAGGATCCTGAGTTTCAGACAAAAACAAAAAAAGGAAATGGAATTTGCTTAAAGCAATCCAGGACCTACTGTCTTTCTCCCAACCATTAGTCTAAACATCACCACCATAGTCCATAGCAAACAGCAGCAAAATGCCTAATTTCGCTCAAAACGACGACCAGACCAACAGAACCACAAGGGGTTTCACACTCAGAGCAATCTCTGCCTTCGGCACCTTCCATCTCTCGTAGTCTTAGACGCACCTGATCTAAAACTCACCACCACAAAACTAACTGAATCTCTTAATTTTTGTTTTGTCATACAGCACAAGACGCCAAACACTGCAGCAGATTTTTGCACGACAATCTACCACGTAGGATACTAGGATCCGTTCGGATCAAGGCTGGCTGCTGGGAAGCTTGCTGAGAATTGAATGCTCCGGCTTGTGGTCACACTCGAAATCAAGGTGAACAAATGCTCGCTCGACTTCAGGGAGCTCCTCAATCTTTATTTGGAGAGATTCTCCAATGGCGTGCGCCTCCTTAAGTGGCAAGTCCTCTGGGAGCTCGATGTCAACCTGTGAGAGTAAATAGATCATATGAAATGAGCATGTTATACAATATAACAGTCAGGATTTGCCCAATTTGCTAGATTCCTCCACTATGTTTCTGAAACAACTATCCCAATCATCTGCATCATAAACCATTGAGTGGCAGAGCTCCTGCCTTTCCCTTTAAAAAAATTTCAATCATCTGCAAACCCATGCTAAACCCATTCTATCTTAACAAAAAGAATTAAGATACTTTACAAAACGATAATGGTTTTGTTTCAAGTAGTGTCAGGAGACAACTGAAACCTGCTAGTTCCAAACAACGACATTAACCTTTCGAAACGACAAGTATAGTTGTTGAGACAACAATATTATCCAGTTCTAGCATCTAGGGATTTGAACAGATTAAGATAACACTACCACTTGGTTAGCCCCCCAGCAAAGGACAAATGAAGGAATATAAGATACCATTCCAAATCCGTAGTTCGAGAAAAAAAAGGTACCATCCCAAATTGTAGGTCGTTTTAGTTTGGTCCCAAGTCAATTTTTTCTAACTTTGATCAAGTTTGTATAAAAATACATTAACGCCTACTATTTTATGTGGATTTAAGGAAATCAATTTGATCTTGTAGACATTACTGAATTTTATTATAAGCTTGGACAAAGTAACCAAGTCTTTTTCACTTAGAACAATACTAAAATGACCTATAATTTTGGACAGAGTGAGTAAAATAAAGAAACACTAACCTCAACAAAGTAAAGCACCCCAAAGGTGTATGCTCGAACTGTATCAACACGCTTAATTTGAGGATCGTGTCTGATAGCCAGATATGTCAATTTCTGAAGCATTTCCGGAGGAGCTGATTCTCCTACCAGTGATACTGCATGGAAGACAAACAACGGATAACAATAATAAGATTGTCTGTCAGTTGTAGCCCACCTACCAGTGATACTGCATGGAGGATAACAATAGTAAGACTGCCTGTTTTTCCTAGCAAATTTGTAACGTGCAAATAATCTTGGTGCTACATGTGGCAACTACTCTGGCTGATAGTGCAAAGTGATTCCAGTTCAAGCATTTGTCTCAGTAACTTCAATTTGTAATGGTAACACCGCTTCAAGGTTAAAAACCATCCATTTCTAGTAGGCTAGTATAAATAGTAAGTAGAGAAGTCCGTCCATCCATCCAACCAAGGAGGAAGAAGACGTTTTTTCATTAAGAAGAGAACATATACAAAATAGGCACCCAAATTCAAGGCAGAGAGGACTTGAATATGGGTGGTTGGGTACTTGGGTGCACAACCACACCTCTCACCTAACTAGTTGAGCTAGGCTCACTTCCTTATCATGAGTATGATTGGACAAATGTAAATGAGTGCAGGTACTATTGCCTAAGCAGTTCAAAATGAATAAGTAACACAAACCTGCATTTTCCCACACCGTTCCAGACCAGTTTGAAATTGTGTACACTGCAAGGGCAATTGCACCAGTTGGGTCAATCCACCAGTAGAATCTATCACCAAGGACAGCAGCAGCCAAACCCACCACATTTGTGACAACATCAAAATAGTGATCCTGTGGAAAGCAATCCATACCAAATATTTGAAAAACTATGTTCAAATTTTAAGTAAAAAAGTCATTCATGCCAAGTTAATAAATGGAACAAGATATTAACCTTAGCATAAGCACGGACAATCTTGTTACCAGACGTTCGGCAGTAAAGCCATAAAGCTAATTTCACCACTGTTGCAAAGATCATAATTGAATATAGCCACAATAATTGCACTTGGTTCAGTTTATCTGGAGCCTCATTCACTATCAGCTTTTCAACAGCTTGCATAAATACTTGGAAGCCTGGAGACGTGACACCAAATTAATGTTTAGGACTTTGGCAGCAAGATCACACCCAATTGAATAAGGTTTAACATGGCAGTACGCATTTGGCAAACAAGTAATGAAGAAAGGACGTGACTATATTGCTTAACCATTTCCCATTGGGAGAAAAAGCAAGCATACCTAAAGTGGCCATGACAGCAGCGAAGATGATAATGCCTACAGGCTGTACCCTCAGTTTGCCAATGGGGTACTTGTAGACATTGATGCTCTTCATTGACAGATGTGTGAACCAAAGAATACCACCAGCCATGAGATCAAGCAGTGAATCCAGTGTTGAGGCAGCTATAGCAATTGATCCACTTTGGATTGTAGCGTATACCTGAGGGGAAAAATAGTCTAAGCATCCTAGAGGAGTTCATGAATAGGAATTGAAAAGCAGGGGAGGAACCAACCTTCAATGCTAAGAGAATAATGTTTGCATAATTTGATATCTTCATGGAAAATTCACTCTGAATTTGCTCCGCAAGCTCCTCATCCTCGTTGATTACATTGGATTCTTCTAGTGAGTCAACTTCTTCAAAGGACCTCAGTGTGGCAAATTGTTTCTCATAGTACTCTCTCTCCCCTAGGTAATAGCAAAATACACCACTTTGTTAGGTTGTCGATCATAGAGATTTAAATTAAAGATATGTAAGGAGCTTTTAAAGAAAAGGTGGAAGCTCTACTGTTAATACATTTGAAACAGTCTATCTCAATCTCAAAAATTAATAGGACATGAAAGAGTAGTGTTAATAATATACTCTGTCCCAAAATAGTTGACATTGTTAATAGTATAAGGCTAGAATATTATGGTGAAATACAGCAGACACCAAAGATTATTACATATTTCAAATTTTCCCTCCGTCCCAAACTAGTTGACATTGTCTAGATTCATAGGTAAAGTGTCAACCATGTTTTGGGACAGATGGACTAAATAACAAGAACAGTATTGAGACAATTAGCCAACTAGTTGAAGGTTTGGTTAAAAAATTAGCTTACCTATTAACCTCCAAGATGTACTAGGGGCCTAGGGCTAATTTTAGCTAGCTATCAATTAGCTCTAGTATACAAAGAGGCCCTAAGTATATACCAGCAAGGCTAGGATAAAAGAAATTCCCTGTTGTTTAAAGAAACATGAGTAAGGAAAACCTGAGGATCAAAATGTAGGACCAACAAAATTGCAAAAACAAAAGCTGCTTTTTCTATGAACGCAGAATTCAATATTTCAGATCAATGCTGCTGCGGAGTGGGTGCAGACCACAGTAGGGGGGGGGTGTGGGGGGGATGTTTCAGGCAGAGCAAGGTGCCTAGACACTGTGTGGTACGTGTTATCTGTAAGCAGAACATACGAAAGCAAGGAACAATGTTATCTTCAGCGATTTCGACAAAAATAAACACCATAATCAAGAGTTTCACACAGTTGGATGTACGGAGAATCCAACGAACCACCTAAAAAGGCTAGGCCATGGCAAAGAATATGTAAAAGAAACAGGCACAATAAGCACAAAGCGATAGTGAAGTCACGAGCTGTTCAATCATTTTTTTGCGATCACGCCTAAGCGCGTTTTTCACGAGCTGTTCAATCATAAAAAGTAAGGGAAATCCTATGATCCCAGAAAAGTCTGCAGCGGAGGATCAAGTCAAGGATAAGTGGCCACTGAAGCATCGGATTATCTACCACAACTCCAGAATCAGGATCAACCTTTTCTCTAAAAAGAATCTAGCAAAAGCACATCAATCATATCACCAGGATATTCTTCTGTAAATAAAGGAGGCCAGCTTTGTTGCAAGATTACTAGATTAAGAAAACGAAACGGCAATGAAGATTCCAGGGACAGAGCGAACCACCCAACGGAAAACAAAAACAACCCCGAGAATGCGGCGCGTGGTTGGGATTCCGAGATTAAACCTTCGAGGAGGCCCTTGGAGCGGGAGAAGTCGACGTGCGACGGGCGCTCGGGGTCGACGGCGTCGAGCACCTTCTTGGGCAGCCGCGACACGAACTCCCCGCGCATGGACGCGACCGAGTTGCGCCGCCGCCCGGGCCCGGCGGCCAGGAGCGGCGCCCGCGCGTCGTCATTCTCCCCGTCCATCCCTCGCGTCGCGTCCCTCCGCTCTGCTCTGCTCCTCCCTCAGCCGTCCCCCACTCCGATCACCTCGCCTGGCCTCGATTCTCGGTCGCGGTCAAGGTCGCGGTCGCGTCGTCTCCTCGTCCTCCCTCGTCTCCGGCGCCTTGCGCATGGAGGGTGGGAAATGGCGCCGCCGCGCCGCCGTACCCGCGCCGCGCGGTCGCGCCTGCCTATGCCTATAAACGCGGGCTGGTGCCGGGACTGGGGGAAGGCGTAACGCGAACGGGCACGGGCGAGATCGGCGCACGGCTCGGCTCCTGCAGCCAGCACCGCGAGATCGAGATCGCGCGGTCCACGGCTCAGATCCTGCTATCAAAACCGTTGGCGGAAACGCGAAACGGTATTATTTTTAGGGACAAATTGCAATGCAAACATGTACTAGTAGATCTGTGTCTGTACGTTTTCTTTATATGAAATACAGGTACGTTTATCAAAAAAAAATCTCTCTCTCTCTATATATATATATATGTTTTTTTGGTAAAAATTAAAACAGTTGGAGATGGTGCATCGCTAGTTCGCTACATTCTGAATAAGCACGAACAATATGATGTGGTAGGCAGACTGGTCCATTCCTTTCCTGACCCAGCTGCCACCTCTACCAACAGCAAACATGTGCCATTGGACATGTGCACTGTTCTCGCCTATGATTTTTCAAGATGCACGCAGTCTCCATGATCAGAGAGACACACCCAACCCAAGAATTCGTCAAGTCATGTTCAGGATCGTTTCTTCTTCTATGATACAAAAACTCCTTGAAGTGTGTATATATACTTCTCTGAAAGACACAAACTATGCTTTCAAGATCAGTCTATATCAGTATATTTATTTCTAGGGAGCTTGATGATTTCAAATCTAAGCAGGCAGTCCACATATGAGTTTTCAGCCTATGACCCGGACTGGTGTCACCCAGGGGAGGAAGATCCCGACGGCTGCAAGTCTGCAATGCACGTCCTTGCCGTCTGCTAGACGCCATGTCCGACTGACCCGGACCGAGAGTTTCCTGGACATTTCCACTGTCCTTGTCTGAAATTCTGTCGATATTGTTTAGCGCAGTTAAGTTGAAAATGTCTGAAATTTGACGATATTGTTTAGCACAGTTAAGCTGAAAATGTAACATACCCCAACGACAAACATACTCCCTCCGTCCTTTTTTTAGATGTCACTATGGGGTGCGTGTCGGGTCAAACTTTTTATCTTTAACTGCGTTTGTAGAAAATACGTGCAACATTTATATCTCCAAATAAATTTATTAAAAACTAGACTTAAAGATCTTTCCGATGATACTAATTACTTTGCATAAATATTTATATATTTTAATATATAATTGCCGGAAGTTTGAAAACGTTGACTTCTTAAGCGAGAATGACATCTATTTAGGGACGGAGGGAGTATACTCTTACTAGTTTTATTCATTTATTTACTTCTCTAAACTATTTTGAGGATATGATCCTATGCAATTATGTACTGTAGTACTAACTTCGTCATCCCAAAGAGAATGAATCAAGTTTGTATAGGGTTATTAATATTTATGATGATATATCGATAGTTACACCATGAAAATATGCTGTATTATAAACTTGGTCAATTATAAGATGACTTTGAATTCGTATAAAATTAAAATGCCATTCTTTCTTTCTTTCTTTTTGGTATGGAGCGAGTAGTATTTGACTAGCTATTTGCATCTCGTTCATCAGAATATCAGTGCGTCTAGTTTTGTCGCTTCTTTTTATTTAGAATGCATTGGTTAAGGTCGACTTAAGCAAGGTTTTTCAACGTTGAGCAGCGGCATTGCCAAATGGCATCGACTGGACAGTCTGGACTAGCAGGTGGCTTCTGACGAAAGTATTGTCAACCAACTCCCTCTAGATCGAGCGGCCATGCATTTGATATCGTGCAAGTGTAAAGAAACAATTCAGTAGGTTTGCATCAATCTTTTGAGGCTTTGATTGCCGTAATCCCGAATATTATAGTTGGCTTTTCTAATCCATGTTATTGCAGTTGACCTAATACGTTCAAAAAAAATATTTGCAGTTGACCTAATTCGGGAAAGCCTGAGTTATCTAATGGTCAGCTGCTGTTGACAGAAACCTACTATGGGAATGGGAATGGGATTGTCGTTTACGAGACCGGAGAGCCAAAATGACAGATTAAGCAGATACTGTTTGCAGCTGGTCGGTAGATCATGTAGCCTAAACTTGCAGCTGGTCGGTAGATCATGTAGCCTAAACTAGCAAAGATCATTTGTGATTTTGCTAGCTATATGGCATCAAAGAAAAGTTCAAGTATACTGAGTTAATTTATTAAGGACCTGCCCAATTGGTCAACTCTTAGTAATTCTTAAGGCAGCATGGCTATTTGGTCGTCATTTGAGGTTCAGAGTACTCAGCACACCACATATCAATTCGTGAGGAGATTAATAACTGGGTACAATTGGCAAGAGTCAGACCATGTCTGCAATCATTCACATGGTCCAAATCAGAAAAGGCCATTTAGGGTTTTGCTAGTACCAATATGTAATAATTGCAGTATCTTACTACAGAGAACAAATATTCAGGACTTGGCCAGCTAGCCACTGACCTGGGCATTTTTCTCTTGAGATTCAATCATTTCAATGTGCTCATATGGACTTTTGCCTACGTAATTTCTTGCCTTTTTGTGAAATTTACTCGAGAGAAAAATATCTGACGTAGATGGGCCAGCAGCCACCCTACTGCCCCAGTAAACTATGGATGATATGATTTTGTCACCCTCAAGCTACCAAGCCAAGACAAGTAAGCCGCTGATTGCTTGCAAGAAAGCTAGCTGTCACGCTATTGAGTGAAAAAGGCCAGGTAGTGAACTCCGCAACCGCAGAGTCGAATGGAGCACCACCGGGGCAATGCCATCCTCTCGTCGGGAGCTCTTCTTCCACGCAGCTCGCTTTCTCGGACCACTGGGGCTGTTGCAGATTCCCTTCGTCATTGGAGAAGAGGACAGGACAACCCAAACCGATGGATCACGCAGTGGACGGCCCCCTCGGTCATCAGATCTCGCCGCGATCCACACGCGACGTGCGTCAGTTCGATAACAAGCGGACGCGGCTGCCCTGTCGCTATAGCTTCGCTGGCCGTCTCGCGATTACGGCAACAGAAATGGACGCTGGCCTGACCGCCTGAGATGATGATGATCGAGAAATGGACGCAGCTAGTCACTAGCTGAGTGAGTGCAGTGCAAGTCTGCTGCAAGAGTCTACGATGTGGGAACCCAACAAACGCATCTATTGCCGGCTTGTAGCTGCACATCAGCTACTGCTGTTGCTGGTTGCTGCAGCTTAGGTCTGCGTGTTTTGTTCGGACGCTGAAAAGTAAATCCTGAAAGCGACGCGTGACGCTGACCCACGTGACACGTCGATCGATGCCCGGGATTTGACTCTAGCGCGAGGCGTTTTCGGCTCGGCCGCGTGCTCTCGCCTCGTCTCGCCTCACGCCTGCCTTGGATTCTCAAACAGAGCAGCAGAGTAGAGCTAGAATAGCAGTCCAGCTCTGTCTGGTTTGGAGTGAAGTGTCGCTGTAATGCCGTGGACAGGAGAGTTGCATTGTGTGACACAAATTAGGGTTTCCAGTAACACACCGGTAATGCTTGTCCATGAGATTGCGATCAACCTTTAACGGGCAGCGATCATAGCTTGATCACCCAAACTGATCTAGGGACTGGTAGAGACAATGTAGAGCATGATTTCGGCTGAAACGGCTTCGGAACAACCTCCGGAAGGATGCGTCGGGAGGATGCACGGGACAGGTCTTCTAGGATCGGCAATGCCACCTAGAACGCCAACGAAATTCGTAGAGAACGTTGCCAGACAGCAGATTAGGGTTTGGAAAAGGGTAAAAGTAGGGTTTGTAGATTGACTTTGACGATTTGATGGAGATGAGATCAAATCGGCCATGAGCCTTATAGACCCTAAATTGAGCCATCGCCGAATGCCCGAGATCACCTCGCCGGACGCACGATGACCAACGTCCGGCGCACAACTCCTCCTCGTGCCGCACCGTCGGACTGTCCGCCGGCCGTGTCGGAGGCTCCTCGATCAAGACTCCCCGGGCGCACGTTATTCCCGGCTCGTTGCCTCCCTCGTCGAATTTTTTGATCTTTTGACCTTGTCGTTGAACCCCGTCACGTCCATAACTTTTTCACCACGCTAAGTCATTAAAAATCATGCCCAGACATTTTTGGATGTTAACACATTACATGTCCTTACCACTGGCTGGTACGACCACCTTATCCTCTTCACGATGTGGAGGTGGAGCTAATCCATGCGATTGTGATGCCAGGCACAATTGATTGATATCAGTACCCGGAAGTCCTGTTTCTGCACTGAATGTCTGAATATAACGCGCCTACATCCTCGATCCGTGCTGCAGGTTACAGATTCGTTTTGATCGATTACATGCCATCATGCCCAGGATGGTCCCAGCAAGGTACTGTACACGGTTAAATAGAACACCGATGATTACCGATTGCAACTGCACAAGGTCGATCGATCGTCTCCTCTCGCTTAGCATGTTGTGATCCCGTGGAATCTTTGATCAGGACTCAGGAACAGGATAAGAACACAGCAGTGCGGCAGGTGTGATCTCTGCGTGGGGCAATCAATCAAGCAAATTCCTTTCGTACCAACGGGAAGGGGACAAGGAAGACTCTGGTGATGTGGAGTCTAAACTGCATACTATATTGAATAGTCCCCCAAAAAAGGTGAGATGAACACTTGAATCCATTGTTGCAGATTGATCAGGCAGCCAGTACATGTTGCATTGCATACAGACACTGAAGATGAGATGTACACACAAGCGACAGATAAACACGAACAGATCCTTGGAGGAGATATGCTTGTGTATCATTATCATCTATCATAATCATAATCATGTACTGATACTGCTAGGCACCCCCAGCTGCGGCTGTGGCTGTGGCTGCGGCGGCCTTCACAAGAGGCTGCAGCGCCTTCACCACGATGGTCATGTTCGGCCGGAAATCGGACTCGTACTGCACACACAACGCCGCCACGGCCGCCATCTGATGAATGAAACACAGAAATTAAATTCTCTCAAGTTAATTTTTGACTGATATCGCAAGGAGGATCGGTTAACGCTTGAGAGCAGACCCTGCCTGATCTTGTTACCTTTGCTACGGCTTTTGGGGGATAGTCGCCCCCAGCTTCGGGTCCACGCATTGGGTGACCTTGTCCTCGCTCAGCCTCGGCGTGGCCTTAGTTTTGTCAGAGAAATTCAGATATATCAGTAAGCTCTGCTTATAGATTTTTGCCGGGAAATGCAGCAGGAACATTGAGCATGGCTCAACTCACCCAAGTCACCAGACTTTGCTGTCCCTTGGGCATGGTGTGGTCCACGGGCTTCCTGCCGGTTAGCAGCTCCAGCAGTATCACTCCAAAGCTATACACGTCGCTCTTGTGCGTCAACACTCCAGTCATGGCGTACCTTTGGAAAACGGCGATACCACATGTTGAATAACAAGCAAGATTGCTAAAATCTGTTTGAAAACTTGGATAGCTCAGTCTCACTCAGGAGCATGGTATCCGAAGGTGCCAAGGACGCGCGTGGAGTGCAGGCGCGCGGCGCCGTCGGGCGGCTGGCTGGTGAGGTTGAAGTCGGCGAGCTTGGAGTCGTGGCCGTCGAAGAGGAGGACGTTGCTGGAGCGCACGTCCCGGTGCACGATGGACGGCTGCACCTTCTCGTGCAGGTACTCGAGGCCCCTCGCCGCGCCGTAGGCGATCCTCACCCGCTGCGCCCAGCAGCTCAGCGCCGGGCCCGGCGTCGCGTCCTTGACGCCCTTCTTGCCTGCGCGTCAGGGTTGCTTTCAGCGTGCCAGACTCACGACTACGATGCCAATGCCATGGCATTTGCGAAAAATGTATTCTACTACCGTGCAGCGTGTCGTGCAGCGAGCCGTGTGAGGCGAACTGGTAGACGAGGATCCTGTGGCTGTCGTCCAGGTAGTAGCCCATCAGCTGCAGGAAGTAGTCGTTCTTGAGCCTCGAGACCATCGACAGCTGCATGCATCACACACAACCACACACACCGGTTGGTTTGCCATTTAGTTGTTTTGTCTTTCAGTAAAAAAAAAAAAAAAAGGTTTCATCTGTTGTGTGTTTCAGTTGTTGCGGTGTGATGACCTGAGCAGAGAAATCTGCCACGGAGTCGCTGGACACGCTGGGATCGAGCTTGATGGCGACGGGCTCCCCGGAGGTGAGCACGGCGCGGTAGATTTTGCCATAGGAGCCTTCTCCGACCAGGGCGTTCTGCCCGAACTTGCCCGTGATGTTGTTCAGTTCGCCCAGGGACATCGCCGGCACGTCGATGGGGAGGACCTTCGGCGGCCCACTACCCTCGGCGCATTAGGCCCTCTTGGTTTGCCGCGGCCTGCTGGCATTTTGTAGTTGTAGTATGTTCACAATGCAACTGAACTGTCATCGTATTTTTTTACCTGCGTTGTGTTGCGACGTACTCGTAGGTGCTGCTGGGTGACGGCTTGCAGGTGCGGCGTACGTATCCTCCTCCGCGCCACCGCAGCAGCAGATCATCTTGTTGGCCTTGCACCACCGTGGAGATATATGGGGGTTTGGCGGCCGATCCGGTGGATCAGATCGGCCGGGGTGCCTTCTGATGAACAGTTGCTGTAAAATCGAAAAGTTAAACGACCAATGTTTTTTGTTCCCATCTACCAAAAGAACGAGATAAATCAATCTATTGCCCTGTCAGAGTGGTAGGAATCAAACACGAAACTGCCTGAACATTACAATCAGAGCAAGGAGAAAAAAGAAACTGAAGGGCGTCTGCCAACAAAGAATTGGACGGAGACGATGAGAGAGTCCAAAGGCGTGGCGCACGTACGATTCAAGGCAGAGGTGACGCCGCTCCCCTCGCCGACGAGCGACGAGGTGAGGTGAAGGGCGACCGGACGACCGAGGGGACGGCCGTCGCGTCGCCGGGAGGAGGGGGGGAGGCAGATGACATGAGACGTGGGGAGGCTAATAAGAGCAAGCATGGCGCTCCCAGCACCAGCCGACCCACGCGTTTCTCGGGAAAACGAACGTGCATCAAATCACCGTGATCACACCGTTGCGTTTAACGAGAGCAACCAACTAAAGATCAGTTGGTGATTGTACACCAAGCCAATGCACGATAAAATTCCCTTCAAGAGCGGTTCTTCTCATCAGAGTTCAGCTATCATGCCCTGAAAGGACGAAATACCTCAGAAGTTCTCGTGGTCTAGTCTTTGCACTGCAGTTTCAAGAATCTGTTTCAGCTCCATAGATTTAATTAAGACATGTAGAACGTTGCAATCTTCCCTTCATTCATCAAAACACCAATTACAATGAAAAAAAAAAAAACCATCACAGAAGAAGAATCTAATCTAAATCTAATGCACGAATATCAGACCGTTTCGTCGCCAATCCATGCGTCGTCCACCGCAGGCCATCAGCTCGGGTAAAAAAGCCAAACAACAAGCAGTCAGGCACCGGCGAAGCGCGCGCTACGTACGCATCCACCTATTATTCTAGCGTTCTCATCCAGGAAAGTAATAAGCCGATCAAGAAACCGTAAGGCTTAAGCACACAGAATAAGCATGTATCAAAATCCAATCTTGCATCGAGCTGGCGAAAATTTGCATCCAAGTTGTCAAATTCAATAATTTGTAAGCTGTGAATTGCAGTCAAATCTGGGACTAGAGAGAGAGAGAGACTTAATATCAGTAATCAGTTAATCACGTTACACAGATCACCAGTATCAGCTGCTTCTCCTTGATCTACGTATGCTGACTCCTATTACAGGCTACAGAGTTTCCACAATGATCTCCCGCAGTGCGCGCCTTGATGCCAAGACGTCGCGTCGCACAACGAACGGGTGTGAGAGCAGGTGTGGTACCGTGGCGCGCCGCGTGGGTTCCTTCTGCAGGCACGCCGCGACGAACGCGCGCAGCTCTGCCGACGCCTCTGCATCCTCCGGCACGGTCGGAGCCTCCCCGTCGCAGATCGCCTGCTCTATCTCCTCAGTGTACAGCTTCTCTCCCGGGAAGGATGGGCCTTCGCCCCAGGAACATCTCCAGGACGGTGACGCCGAGGCCCCAGACATCGGCCGCCATGGCGCCGTGCGGCCCGGCGTGAGCTCCAGGGCGCGAACCGCTCCGGGCTGAAGTAGACCTTGGTGCCGCTGGTGATGGGGACCTGTAGGCTCTTGCCGGAGCCGCCGTAGAGGATCCTGGAGAGGTTGAAGTCGCTGATCTTGATCTCCCCGCGAGTGTTGGCGAGGAGGTTGTCGGGCTTGACGTCGAGGTGCGCGACGCCGCGGGAGTGGAGCTGGGCCAGCGCCACGACGCACTGCGCGGCCACCTCGGCCACCGCGGCCTCCGGGATGCCAAGTCGTCCCAGCCCCTGCGCCGATGCAGGAGATCGCCGAGGCATCCGGCGTCCATGTACTCGAGAACGAACCCGGGCTTGCCGCCCGGCCCGCGGATCAGGGCGTGGAAGTCGACGACGTGCGGCGCCCCCGCGGCGCGGGCCAGCACCTTGGCCTCCGCCTCCGCGGCGAGCGGGTCCGGGTCGAACGTCATTTTTAGCGCTAAGACCGCGCCCGTGCGGCGGTGTCGTGCCTTGCAGACTCTGGCGAGGGCGCCCTCGCCGAGGTCGGCTATCCAATGGAGGTCCGACAGCCGCAGCTCTTGATCTGGCGCCGGCGCTGGAGCCGCCGCCTCTGGCGAGGAGGCTCTCATCCTCTGGTGCGGCGGCGGAGCAGCAACGCCTGCCGGTCTGCACATCTCGTGAGGCATCATCGAGATGACCGAGCAAGCCATGGATCGGACGCGCTGTGGTTGGAGTCTTGGAGACGGACAATGCAGGAAGGCGAGCGAGGCGAGGGCTGCGAATAAGGAAGTGCGAACGAGATGGGATCGTAGGAAGCAGCATCGGGGATTTATAGGGCCTGATTGCGTGAGCGTGAGGCAATGCAAGGTCGATCGGCGGGCTCAGCTGATTTTTTGCCCGAGGTTGTTTAGATTGCTAAAATTTAGCACCGTATGTCACATCGTATACCGTAAAGACGTTTCGTTTGTCGATGGTAAATATCATCCTATCATGGAGTAAGTAAGAGCCAAAAAGAATCGCCTCGCAACGCATATCTAAACCGTATAATTAGTTATTTTTTATACCTACATTTAATACCCAAATATACGCCATTCGGCCAGTATTTAATGTGATGTGATGGAGAAGGTAGGAAAAAAAGTTAGAAACTTTAGCAAGCCTCGGCGTCGCGCGCGAGGGCAGCTCTCCGACTCCGACCCTGAATCCACTGTCCAGCGTGTGGCAACCGCACGTCCGCACCCCTGCGCAGCGCGCGTGCACTCAGCCTGGGCACTTTTTAACCGAAAAACGGTAGTAGCTGTAGAGCTGCAGTACGTATGGAATCCTTCTTTTGTGGCCAGGTATCACGCCATCATATTCTCCAATCGCCCATCGCGCGCACCACCGTGGCGTTGGGTCGATCCACTACCGGAGAAACCATAGACATTCACATGGAGAATTGTATTTTACCATTTAATGATGTGTTTCAAAATTAATTTGATCAAGTTTGGAAAAAAATAGTAAAACTAGGGACAAAGATTAAAGTTTACAAATTTGAAATGGAGTGGGTAGCAAGGACAAGGACACGGCCCCGGCTGCCCACTAAACAAAATTGCTGCATCACACACTATGACCAAAACACGGTAGCTATTGCGGTATTGCCATATAGCACTGTTGTCATCGACAATCGACCAGGTGAAACATCACAACAGACCCAAATGTTGGGTAAACAAACACGGTTCAACAGTACAGCATACATTGCTACAACAGAGGAGACAACAACAGTACAGCATACATTGCTACAACAGAGGACTTAAATTGTCCATGAAACTGACTAGCGGCAACACCTCAGTTCTTGATCTTCTTCTTGGCCCTCAGCTGAAAGGAGAAAAGCAATAGAGATATTTCATTAACTTAGTTGGACTTCAATGCTTTACAAATGGCAGGACGGAGAAGATGTGAGCTAGCTACATACAGGCACAGCACTATGCAATGCAGTAACACTAACCTGGTTGCTGTGACCACACTTCTTCTTGCGGCAGTTGACAGCCCTGGGGTGCAGGCGTGCGTAGCATCTGCAGATAAATGGTAGAATATCAGGCCAAAGAGGCAATGACCTAAAAAGGACTACCTGATACAATAGCATGGAAATGGGCAGGTAACTTGGCAAATCAGATAAAAAAATAGGCCTCAGGGTTTCAGCTCGTAAGGTAACTTCGTGCATCTAATTGACTTGATAACTCCTGCCAATCACTTTCCTCAGAAGAGAAGAACACAGCTTCACATTAAGAACAAAAACCAACACCAAGAGTGCACCAATACACTGAACAGGTCCAAGTAATAGAAGTGTACCCATTGAACACCAAAGGTGAATGAACAAAATCATCTTGCACAATGCAACATCCCAGTTGCAACTTAACTTAGTTTGCATGTAAAAGGGCTAGTGAACAGGGATGCGGATTTGTACAAAAGAAAGAAGCATAAACAGAGACCAGTCAGAGTACTGACTCAATGCAACTGAACAAAAAGAACAAAACTCCAGGTAAAAGTACACAGTGAAGTCAAACAAGCAAAGATCAAAATTACTTAGGGGCTCTCAGTATAAAGGCCAATGTTTTTCCACATGAGAAGATCCATCAGATGCGATCTTCCTTCCCTTCCACAGTGCTCTTCAATCTCGCCAAATCCTTCCATCCCAATCTTTTGGTCAAGAGCAGTGCTCAGGGAAGAATAAATTCCATGGTACTTCTTCACCAAAAGGAAGAGATTTCACAAGGAGACACCGAGAGAGACGAGCAACAAAGGAAGAGAATAAAATACACCTCCTCCGGTCTTCAGATTCAGTGTGGTTAAAGCAAGAAGTCATCATCAAGCCAGTAATTGGTTATCTCAAATATAATACAGCAAGAAAATAAAGATGGGAAAAATGAAACAATCAGGCTGCTCAATGATTTGCTGTTTGTTAGAAATGGAACAATGATTGGCTGGTGGGAAAATGCTTGAATACACTAGAAGCCACATGCCCAGGTCATGAGATATGCCTGGCCTCACTTCAGCAAATGCTCAAGCTGGAAACATTGAACTAAGAGTGCACCCATAGGGACAAATCATGTTTCTTTGAAAAATAAAACAAAAGGAAATTATGCATATTTGCTTGAATGATCCTGATAAGCTAAAAATGAGAATACAATATCACCTGAGCTAGTTCAATCACATAATTACATATCAAGTTCCTACTAATACCGAGGTTAAATTCCGTTTGCCAAATTGTTCATTTCTTAATAGCATTAGATCTCAAAAGTTTCCCATACATGAATCCCTGTAGCATATAGCCATGTGGTTATCAATTCCACATACCCTGTCAAGTTCCTACGAATACTCATCGTCGCTACACTTCGAGATGTTTTCGAACGATGATATTGCACTGAATAATAGAACAAAGTTTCCATTTCGGGGTCACAGGTGGCAACTCACTTGCGGCAGATCATCTTGTCCTGGTTGTACTTGCGAGCGAGAGCCTGCAGCGAGGGTTCAATGATGCCACCGCGGAGCCTGAGCACGAGGTGGAGGGTGGACTCCTTTTGGATGTTATAGTCCGCAAGGGTGCGGCCATCCTCCAGCTGCTTCCCGGCAAAGATGAGCCGCTGCTGGTCCGGCGGGATTCCTACGGGCGGAGCAAGCCGAACCTCTTAGTGCCTGCGTGTTACATGCCTACTAACAATTTCTCGCTACCAACAGATGAGCTAACGAGCTCGCGTACCTTCCTTGTCCTGGATCTTGGCCTTGACGTTGTCGATGGTGTCGCTGCTCTCGACCTCGAGGGTGATGGTCTTCCCCGTCAGCGTCTTCACGAAGATCTGCATCTTGTTGAACCTGGATGTTCTCGGGGCTGGAGACTCCTGTGATTGCTGCTGCGGCGACGGGAAATGGGGCGGCGGCGGCGGCGCGTGCGGGGTTTTTATACGTGGTTGAGGCGGTGGTTTAGGGTTTGGTCCTAGGGAAACGAGGTGGGCTGTTGGAGTTATATGGGCCGTTGAAATTGGTTTTGCTTTGTGTTCTTCGGCCCATTAGAAGCGAGATGTCCATTTTGATTCTTTTTTTTTTTTTTTGAAAAATCTTCCATTTTGATTCTCTCAAAGGAAATTTTGATTCATTCTCTCAAAAGAAATATTCATGCTCATGCTAATACGAGGAAGACGCACTTGAGTAGTTGAGTTAAATCCCTTCACGACACTTCTAATGAACGCGCTGTCAGGTAACTCTTGAAGATTAAACGGAGACGAAATCTTGATTTTAACATCAAACTACTCCTGTGACGGTGAAGTTGTACCTGAAGTCTTTACACGCATCATCGAAGCGAGTGAAACAGGCACGGAGCATCAACATCGCCAACGCAGATTCAGTCGCACTTTTGAAATATCATATATGCGATTAGTTGTCCAATTTGCGCAATAATTTAGACGACTATAACGACAATTAACAACACTCTACCACTCTGCAGGACCATTTCCTCGTCGCCTCTGCTGCCCTCTGCAAACAGAGACCCTTTCTGAATAACCAGCTGCACGCGTTGCCCGGAGAGTCAGTCGTCGCGCGCACTGTACTGTAAGCAACAAGGTCCGTGCGGTGCGGGGGAACATGTCAAAACCTCACTTACACTCCGTTGCTATAAGAAGAACCAACGCCATGCCCCCATTCATCCACGACACAAAAAAGGTCGCCGGAGAAGCAAGAAGTAAGAGCCGGGCAAGCAGAGGCAGCTCACGCGAAAAAACAAGCGCGACCACGAGGCAGAGGTTTGCAAGACAGAGTTTCAAAGATACGATGGCGGTCCCGGCGATGCCAGCAGTGGCCGTAGCAGCTCTGTTGTTCGCCCTCGCGGCGCTCGGCGGCGGCGGCGCGGAGGCGCAGCAGCTAAGCCCGGCGTACTACGACGGCTCGTGCCCGCACGTGTACGACACGGTGCGGCGGGTGGTCCCAGGAGGCGCGCGCCTCCGACCCGCGCATCCTCGCCAGCCTCCTCCGCCTCCACTTCCACGACTGCTTCGTCAATGTACGTGCACGCGCGTCGCGCGCCGCCGGCGCCAATGTGTGGCGCTAGTTCGATGCTGACACCAAGCCGATGCGATCTGACTCTGAACGGTGCTCGTGCAGGGCTGTGACGCGTCGCTGCTGCTCGACGAGACCCCGACGATGCGTAGCGAGAAGGCAGCCAAACCCAACGACGGATCCGCGCGAGGGTTCCCCGTGGTGAACGACATCAAGGCCGCCCTGGAGAACGCTTGCCCAGGCGTCGTTTCCTGCGCCGACATCCTTGCCCTGGCGGCCGAGGTCTCCGTTGAGCTGGTTAGTGCTCGTCGAGAACTACAACTAGAACTGAGGGACACTGCGGATATATAGACGCCGTTTTCCTGACTGGATATATATGTGAGCAGGCAGGAGGTCCGTACTGGAGGGTGATGCTGGGCCGGAGGGACGGCATGACGGCTAACTTCGACGGCGCCCAGGACCTCCCAAATCCCAGGGAATCGTTGGACGATCTCAAGGAGAAGTTCGCCGACCTCGGCCTCGACGACACCGACTTCGTGGCGCTCCAAGGTATTTTAGGCCAATTTTTAGGACATGGAACGACACACCAACAGCCAATTCTGTGGCCGCGCGCGTACGTGCTGGACTCAGATAATGACGACGTGCCTCGTTGCACCAACCATGCTGCAGGGGCACACACGATCGGCCGCGCCCAGTGCACGTTCTTCCAGGACAGGCTCTACAACTTCAGCGGCACGGAGCAGGCGGACCCGACGCTGGACCGGTCCTACCTCGCCGCGCTCCGGGAGAGCTGCCCGCGGGCGGCGCCGGTGAGCAGCAACACGCGCCTGAACAACCTCGACCCGGCCACGCCGGACGCGTTCGACAACCGCTACTACGCCAACATCCTGAGCAACCGCGGCCTGCTCAGGTCGGACCAGGCGATGCTCTCGGCGCCGGAGGAGGGCGCGGCATCCACCGCGCCGATCGTCGGGCGGTTCGCCGACAGCCAGGCCGAGTTCTTCCGAAGCTTCGCGACGGCCATGATCAAGATGGGGAACATCGCGCCCCTCACCGGGGCAGCCGGGGAGGTCAGGAGGGATTGCAGGGTGGTGAACTGAACCTGATTCTGTTCTGTTGTAGTGTTTGTTCCTCGATATTCACTCAACATGTAAATTCATGATTTTTTGCCCCCACAAATGTCCATGAAATTGTTTGAATTGGGAATATGTAATAAAGCAAAGTTTTTGTCCAGAAAAAATATCTCGATCTTTTACGAAGCACGCTCATCATCCTTATAAAAATGTACATGCACTCCGTAGGCCTGCACCTTTGATTGGTCCAAAGTAGAAATTAGGTTGATATATTCTAAGATCGATAAAGTCATGTAACATTTGTGTGTTGATGCCAGCACACTAATCGGCGAACGTTCGCTGAGAAAAAGTAGCAAAACAACTAGACATCCCACACTAATCGGGTGTGGAAGCAGAAAGTAGCAAAACAACTAGACATCCCACACTAATCGGGTGTGGAAGCAGTGCTGCCGAGGTCATCCTTCAACCGAGTGATTTGTTTTTATTTTGTTCTGTAAGAGCATCTCCAACAGTTTGCTAATTTTCACTTGGTAAATCTTGTAATTTGCCAAGTTGCTAAACTATTTGCCAAGTGAAAAAATAAGCCCTCTCCAATAGTTTGGTAAAATGAACTCCTCAAATCTCAAATAGATGGGCCCAAACTTATTTTTGCCGGTGTTTTTTTTTTTACCTGGGCTTTTGCCGGTGTTATTTTTACCTGTGATGGAGGATATTTCCCGCTAGCACCACTGTAGCACAAGCAAGCACATGTGCTACTTCACAAACACAATACACGCACTTGTGCTACTCCACGATATCAGATCATTCTCTGCCGGCGACCAACACTTGTGCTACTCGACACACTGTAGCACAAGCAGGACATCCATAGCAGGTTCTGCCGGCCACCATGCATCAGACACGAACGTCCACAGCAGGCACCGAGAATTTGCCAAGCGGTATGCGCGCGCGCAAATATGCGCGTCAGGAGGAGAAATTTACCAAGTTGCTACTTTTTAGCAAGTTGGATGGCAAACTGTTGGAGGCTATTTTTTCTCATTTTGCTAAAATTTTATGGATGCCAAGTTGAGATGGCAAACTGTTGGAGATGCTCTAACTTGGTATTTGCATCTGCAATGACCGTCGCATAGGTTCGTGAGCATTTCAAATCTTGCTCAGTCCAACGCATTGTCACGCATTGTGACCTCTCTGGCTTCAAGTAGTTGCTCCTTGATCTGGTCAATCGATTGTTACCTCCAGCTTTGGAGTTCTCGGCTTCTACTGAATGAATCCAGATTCCAGAACAGAGGATTCATAGCCAGACACAACATAAATTGCATTATTTTTTCTTTTACGAACCTTATAACAGGGTTCCGGCGCTGGGAAACATGATTTCAGTTTCTTTTCTTTTCTTTTTGAAACAAAAGTTTCATTTCTTTACCTATTACTATTAGATAATGTTGGCAACAAGACATCCAGAGGGTCCTACACACAATGCTAGTCAATAAAACATCTAAGACTTTCCAACACGGAAGTTACAAGTTACAACCTACAACAGAGACACCTATGGTTTCAGCTTTATTACAGTCAAGTCACAGAATGATTCTACAAAAGAAGTGCAAGGCGTTGCTTGTATCTTTCAATCCGACGCTGCCGATCCGTTTTCAACCTGTCAAAGAAACATTTGAAAGAAAATAAAATGAGGAACTTGAGAACTGCTTGTCTCATTGGGAACACTATCTTGATATGTAGTTCGTTTACACTTTACAAACAGCACCTCTACTGGGACAATAAGCCATATCAACTTTGAACATAATAACGTGTTCACAATGCCATATATCTGGCTAATATCATCTATTCTAATAATAAATTAGACCTGTAGAGAACAGGTGCAATAAAATGAAAACAAAATACACATACCCAGCACGTATCTTTTTTTCGCGACGCTTTACATGCTGCTTCAATAAGTCACTTGTATTGTATTCACCGTTGGCATTCTGCAGGATGAAAGAGCAAATACATTATTATCCAGGTTCCAATTTGTAATGTTAAACGGAAATGCTCGTAATCTTATGGAAAATAAAGGGCCTCAACAGACTAAAAACCAGTGGTTGATGACGCAGATAAAGAAACAACTCAATCTGAAAATTTCATTACCAAAGTGAGAAAAAACTATTTCATCACTTAAGAACAGTTTATTGGTAAATTTGGCAGGGTAGATGAGAGTATGAGACCGAATTTTGCAACATGTTCGCTTTAAATTATCTGTTACTTAACTCTTCCACAGGAATAAATAATGTATTGCTTTTTTAGATGGGACAAATAATGTCTTAAGCAGAAGAAAATGCAAACAGGTGTAACCTCTGTAGAGCATTGAGATTGGGAAATACTTCTGCAAACACAAAAACTGGAAGGGTACCGAGGGGAGACAGAAACAAGTGTAAAATCTAAAAGTTTCCACCCTACAGAAGTTGTCTAGTCGCAAAAAAAGAAAGACATTTGCAAGTCTATATCATCATTCTAGTTATGAAGGCACAGATGTCAAAATTTGCAAATGAACCCATGAAGGTCTAATAAAGATGAAGAAACTATGGCCTATTGCATCAACTATATTTAGCTACATCTTTAATCCACACCTTCATGGTCAAAAAACAAAGATAAAACTAAACATCATTAGCTGTCTGCTAGTGACCTGACACATAGTTGAATCAACAGTAGATTTTTCAAACTTACAGCCTTTATGTTCAACTTTCAAAAACCCAAACTAGCTAACAATATGGACAACAAACAAGTAGAATCCAAAACTGAGTGAGGAAGATAATTCCAGTTATGAGCATTGTAGTGCATTTATAAGAAGGTATTAACTTCGTGAGCCAAACTGCAAAGCAAATTTTGTTGAAGATACCTTCTGTGGCTCTTCATCTGAATCTTCACCAGCGCATCATTATTGTCCTTATCTGATATTCTAGAATCTACAACTGAAGCAGGCAAAGGTCTTGGAAGAAGTGGTTCACCATTTCCAAAGCTAGGCTGAATCAGTGAATAGAACATGAGTCATGTGCATGGATAACAGGGCAACTGAGTTTGGAGAGCAGACGGCAGACGCAATCAAACATCAAGAAGAAAAATGGGTAATGACAACAGAATCCACCCAAACATGAAATAGTAGTGGGATTGGGTTTCTGGAGTGTGGAGTCAAAAAAAATAATAAGAAAAGGGAAGGCAGCATCGATCTACAAAAAAAAAAGGAGTACTCAATGTGTAAACTGATAAACAGCAGTTATCAATTCAGACAACCAAGGAGCTTGCTAAACTAAATGAACTAAAATAGTGGAACACATGTAGCCTCTAAATGAAACAACAAAGTAATAAACATATATTTACAATTCAAGACACACATCTTTCATGGATCATTGCAGAATATGTTTGCCTTCATATAACTCAAATCATGTTTTATAGTACAGCAAAGAATTTAAATCGTCCCTAGACATAAATACGCAAGTAAATATTTATCAAGAAAAATATCAACACTTAGTTTCTAAAAGAAGATTGACTGCTAATCAAAGATTCAGATTCATTTGGACATGATCAAATGTCCAAGAAAAAGGGAACTGAACAGGAACATATAACTTCTTTCATACATCATACAAATATTTGCACGAAAACCACATATAATTTTAATCAAAGTAGGAAGATTTAGATAATGAGAGAAGGCACCATAAAAACCCTTGAGGAGTGTTAGAGAACTAATTTAGAGAAATTTCATAGTAATAAAGGAACAATGCTACTCCCTCCATCCCAAATTATAAGTCACTTTGACTTTCTAGGTTCATCCATTTAGTTATGTATCTAGATACAATAATATGTCTAGATACATAACTAAATGGATGAACCTAGAAAGTCAAAGTGACTTAAAATTTGGAATGGAGGGAGTAATTCAGAACAGTTTAAACAAGCAACAAACTGCTACATTCATATGCAAGGAGAAAAGTATGCTAAAGGCTAACCTGACTTCGATGTGGAATACCATTAGAAATCCATGATCGACAGAGAGCCGCATAAGGATCCCGACTCACTATCCAGCAGGTTAACCTTTGAGAAACCAATACATAACCACAAGAAATGTTAAGCCTTCTGCAGCCCATGTTATTTATATGTCTATAACTTATCAAAAGGGTCCTTATTTAGCAGCATAACAATCCCTTCATAAATAAGACGACAGTCCTGACTTATAACTTAAGTATCGATATGATTATAATTATTTGAAGAATATGAAACAGAAAAACAGGTTATCCTCGAATAGGAAAAGAGAAATGAAGATAGCAGATAACATTATCGTAACATTTTCTGCCTCCTTACTAAATACAGCTTCCATTCCAAATTGTAAGTTGTTCTAGCTTTTCTACATACATAAATTTTTTCTATGTATCTAGAAAAGCCAGAACGACTAACAATTTCTAATGTTGGGAGTATTAAAATATGTAAAGGCATATGTCAACACAGATCCTATGATACATTTGTATGCGGATTATTCACTGGAAAGTACAATCATCCCAGTTTTACTATACCATGTACTGAGTTACTGACAGGAACATAACCGATTGAACTATTGCAATTTGCCCAAAGAACAACTACTTACTTTGCGGTCATTAATCACCACAATTGTAGGTCCTTCTGTGCTCTTTTCCCCTGTAGTGAAGTCAAATGCACCAATTTATCCCAAAAGTTTTTGATTCCAAATAAGAAACACATGTCAATAATGTTTTATTGCAAACCTGTCTTTTGGGTTGCTCTGCTCATTGGATGGAGCAACAGGTGATACTGGATTAACCTATGATGTTCCAACAGAAACAAAACAAAATATATTAATATTCAGCTCCAAGGAACTGCACAGATAATAGCCTTCGAATATTTTAACCAAGAAACCAACTCAATACATCGAACAGGTCTGCACCATCTAAAAACAAATGCTCCACCCATTTCCTTATATAAGGTGTATTAGGATTTGAGAAAATCTTTCAAAGTATGATTTGGATATGAATTTCTCTACAACATATTATCAACTACTAGAAGGTATGTAAAATATGAATATGTTACATATTTTTTTAGTAACTAATAGTCCCATTACTGACTTATTTTAAAAAATCCTAATATGCCCCTACATTATGAAATAGAGGGATTAACATGCTACTAAGACTGGCTACCGTGATTTATTCTCTCCAGCATTCCACAACGACTAACCACTCACGCTGCCATTAGATCACTTTACCTACATCCTAACACCCCACAATATAGCCAGTTATTTAATCGAACAACTCAAAAGCATCAGAAGCCTCACATAGTCACATGCTCCATCAGACTCAATAAATTAAAATTTAACGAAAACAATCCAAAACTACAGGCAAACGTTTAATTGGAGGACCGAAGCTTTCGTCCAATTCTCCTTCTATTCAAAGCTCACGAACAAAAAATCCACTGACCTTGGGCTGCGAGGCTATAGGAACTCCTCGGGGAGGCTGCTCCGGCCGCGCCGCCACGCCCGCCACAAGCGCCCGAGGCACGGCGGCGTAGGACCGGGCTGCGCGTGCACCAGGGCCTGCTGCTGCTGCTGCGCAATGGGGACGGCGATGGCGTGGGCCCGGGGGTACCCAACGGCCATCGGAGGAATGCGGCGGAGCTGCGCGGTAACTGCCGCGGCCGAGGAGTTAGACGTGGACGCGGATCTCAGCACGGGATACAGGATTCCGTGGGGCGCGGAGGAGCCGTGGCCCGGAGGGTTAGGGTTGAGCGGCCGGCCGGTGAATAGCGGGGGCGCAGGTGCCGGTGCCGCTGTGGCGCCGGGGAGGAGGTGGCGAGGAACGCGCGGGGGAGCGGGTGGGATGCGGTGGGCAACTGCGGGGACGTGGCGGCCGCGGCAGCGCCGGCGCGGCGGTGGTGGCGGGCTGCCCACGCGGCGGGGAGGCCATGGCGTGTGTTTGTGTGGCGCGGGCGGAAACGGAAGCCGTGGACCGCGGCGTGGGGTCGCGCTTTTGAAACCGTTTGAATCCGGTTCGTCGAGTGGACTTGCCAAATGTACTAACGATCAACCCGGATGGAACGCTCGCTCCTAAAGCCGGGAAAAACCGGTGTGTGCACCGTGGTTTTTTTGTCCCCGAGTCCATTCAAAGCACGACTTGGGTAGATCTCGTTTTTTTGTCAATCACGCAAAAAGGAATGACACGTTTTTATTAAGAGATGAAAATGTTTAAACAACGCGCCTTAGTGATGCTCTATGGGTAGATCTTGTCGAATTTCAAGCTCGCTGATGGGCTAAATATGCGATTTTGTCCCACCATTTCACATCTAAAAGACCAAAATCACGTTTGCTCGAGAGAAGTACGCAGGTCCATACAAACTTTTATTCCTGTGCTCTCTTAGAAATCAATTGAGATTTTGTGTTGATACAAAAGTACTCGCTCCATTTTTACAGGTACAAGTCATTCTAACTTTATAATTTTGATTTGAAATTGAGCGAGGCGACCGTTGAGAAGCGTAGCAAACCGTCTGAAACTGAAATCCCCTTCATTCATTTTTGTTGAACAAAACTGCAGACACCACTTTATAGTCTATATTGAATCTCCATGACATAAACAAATCGATCAATGCATCATGCCCTCTGCATCCTACATACAGCAGCACTGCTTTCGATCTACTTGCAACCATGCTCGACGTAATGGGTCTAGCTTCCGTTGACCACTCTGCAGTTCTTCCTGACCTCACCCTGGCTCCCCGTCAGCACCTGGATGTTCCCCATGCTGATCATGGACCTGGCGAAGCTCTTGAAGAACTCCTTCTGGCTGCCGGCGAACCGGCCGACGATCGGCGCCGTGGGCGCCCCGGGCGTGGACAGCAGCTCCTGGTCGGACTGCAGCGTCCCGCGGCGCGCCTCAATGTTGGTGTAGTAGTTGTTGTCGAAGGTGTCCGGCGTGGTCGGGTCCAGGTCGTTGAGCGCCGACGCGTTGCCGCCCCTGGGGCACCGCAGCATGAGGAACGACCGGTATCCCCTGTCCAGCGTCGGGTCCGGCCGGTTCGTGCCGCTGAAGTTGTACAGCCGCGCCGTCACGAACTGGCACTGCACGCGCCCGAACGTGTGCGCCCCTGCACAATCACGAGGCGGGAGGCCCCCTTAGTTTACCTGAGAGGCCCCTAAAAGAAAGAAAAAAAAAAAGTTTACCTGAGAGGGCGACGAGGTCGGTGTCGTCGAGGCCGACGGCGCCGAACTTCTGCTGGAGCGTGGTGAGGTTGTCGAAGGGGCTCGGGAGGTTGTTGGCGGCGGTGATGTTGGCGGTGGTGCCGTCGCGCCGGCCGAGAGGCACGCGCCACCGTGGCCCGCCGGACTGCGTGCATACACGGACGTGAGGCGTCATGTGACCGTGTTGGATTAAAGCGTGGCACGGAAAGGAAACTGATTGGTGCCTAGTATAACCTCTAACGCCCTGCTGATGACAGTCAGCCGACGTGATGTGACGTTTGAAGGAATATCCACGCGTAATGTACTAGGTTATCTGTTTCTGCGTGCTTTTCAGTTGAAAAAGTCGTGCAATTTTGTCAACTTCTTCCCATAGATCTCTAATGGCCTATCTAGCTAGTTCAATTATTTTGCACCGACGGCTTTTGAATTATTGCTCCAGGTCTCCAGGCCCAGAGAACTATTGCCTTGCCTCCCGGCAAGACAAGGAGACCAGTACAATGCCAGTCCGACAATTTGTTTGGTGCCGTGTGTCAAATCTTATTTCTAGCAATGTCGATCGCTTTGTCAAGACCAAACTCATTAACGGTGATACCGAGCTCAGTGTACCGAGGTAGAATTTCATTTCATACTGCGAACTAACGGGTGGTGAGGGTCTTACTACATTTGCCGGGTGTTGAAAAACTCACCAGTTCGACCGAGATCTTGGCGGCGATGGCCAGTATGTCAGCGCAGGAGACGACGCCTGGGCAGGCCTCCTCCAGCGCGGCCTTGACGGCGTCGACCACGGGGTACCCGCGCGCCGAGTTGTTGTTGGGCCTCGCAAACTTCTCCGACACGATGCTCGAGCTGTTGTCCAGCAGGATGGAGCCGTCGCAGCCCTGAAGAAATAAACAAACACATGCCGGCCGGCTCAGAACGTATGTCCGTGCGTGCGTGCGGCGCAGAGCAGAACACGGCCGGGAGACCGGCGGGTGCTTTTTTTTTTACTTGCACGAAGCAGTCGTGGAAGTGGAGGCGGGTGAGGCTGGCGTAGATGCGGACGTCGGCCTGGTGCGCCTTCTTCAGCACCCGCCGCACCACCCGGTGCACGTCGGGGCACGTCTGGTCGTAGTACTCGTTGCACAGCTCCGCCGCGCCGGCCTGGAAGACGAACCCGAGCGCGATGGCGGCGGACATGAGGACGGCGAGCTGGAGACTACAAGCCATGTTGCCACGGGGCGGCGCCATTGGGGCCTACCTGCTGCGGGAGCGATGAGCTCAATTGCAGTCGATAGCGCGGGTGGTAGCTACTAGCTGTTGTGCACACTGGCATGCATGTGACTCACTCGATCAGTTCGCGGTCTTCGGCGAGTACGTCTTATAGCCAGCCACGGAGAGTTGGCAAGGTGGTGGTTGTGCCCGTTTGAGCACAGGGAGCGCGCCTTTTCTTGGATCTGAAGGGCCGGGCAATCATATTCCTGGCAACGTTTCCGTCGGCGCGTCGTTTTCAGCTCAGAGATGGCAATCAGCATGCATGCAGATGCCGGTGCGCTTAGCAAAAGACACTCCCGTAACTGCAATTCTGTTTGTCAGCAATCGTATGCATGGCTGTTCGGTGCGGTCTAGCACGAGCAGCTGCCTGCGCCTACCGTGCACGGTCACAGTCAACGCGAGCTTTAATCTGCACCAGACGTGTTCCAGTACTGTACGTGGTTGCACACTCGCACTAGCTGTGCAGTGTACGTACTCCCTCTGCCCTCTCTCTAGAAAACCGTATTTCGCTCACAAACACGCTTTCCGGACGACACACGTAGAGGGACGGAGGGAGTATATCTGAAAGTAGCTGGAGTTGTACTACAAAGGCGGCTAATCTTACAGGTTAGTATCATGTTTTGCAGTTGCAGAGCTTCTCTCATAAGACAGGTCACAGCAGGTAGCAGCACGTAGCAGCAGGTAGTCTGGATCGACTCTGGAAGCGGGCAATGATTCCAATAACGTACGTGCGTGCGCACCGATGGCCAACAGCTAAGGGCCTGTTTGGTTCGTGTAGTAGTGGGGCCTGGCTGGTATTTGAGAGCCAGACTTACTTGCATGCAGCCGAGGATATGCATTGGTTGGATCGTATCTTCGCCCTACCGGAGATGAGATGTTGTTTGGTTGATCGCACGGGCGTATGACGCATGGGATAAAAAAATTATAAAATCATGATTTTGATTTTTATTTTTTGCAAATACGCTCTAAAAATTATTGTTTTGTCTAATTATAAACATCTTTAAAACATATTAATATCACTTAATATCAACTAATCATATACTAATACATCATTATTCAAGGCTAAACTCGCAGGCCAGCCGAGCCCGCCCGGAAAGAACGGCCGATTCCTCGCGTTCTTTCCCAGCTGGCTATGGCCTCCTCCTTGCTCCGGCCGAGCACGGCGGCAGCCTTGAGCAGCCAACCAAACATGACTCTCCTGCATGAGTGGATGCATGCACGCGGGCATACAGGCAACCAAACACGCCCTAATCGGATCGTCCCCTTCTTTTCGTTTAAGTCGAAAAATCCCTGCCACGCTCATATATATAAAACCGCTCAGAGCTTGTTTGGTTGCATTCATATCAAGCTGAAATTGAGATGGATTAGGATGAAAGCAGCCAAAGCCAAAGGGGTCCCTAGCCTAGAGAACGTATCATGTGCACACCAGGCTTATATATAACCGTGTACATTAGCCATCTGAAGCTTTCGATTTCCCATCCCGTGGCCGAAAAGCGAGGGTGACTATTTTAAATAAACCGCCGCCACGCCGCTTGCCGTTTTGCCAGCCGCCCCGCAATTCACGCGCGCCCAGCGCTGCCCTTCCCCGCACGCCGGACCGGACTTAGAAACCGACCGATTAGGATTACCGTTGCCGCCCGGGCGGCGGCGTGGCGGCAATCTGGGCTTGTGCGGGCGGTGAGGGCCGGCATCCTCGACCGCCGGGCGGCGGCGGTTGAAGGCGACCAACAATCCCGCCCTCGGCGGCGTGTGACGAAAGCAAGATCCACGGCGGTGGCTTCGACGGGCGTGCCGACGCTCTAGTTCGACTTCCGCCACCGGGCGCCGGGCCCGATTGTTGCCACGGGGAGGAGCCGCCGTGGGCGGTGGCGGCGGGCATGGCCACCAAAGGCGGCGCAAGCTGGTGCCTCCCGGTGCCTCGCGGCGATGGGGAAACACGTGACCAATGTGAATTGCGGGCGAAATGAAAAAAAAGCAAAGCGCGTGGCGGGCGGTTTATTTGCAAAATAGCCACCTCCTCGGGCCACCCACCGGATGGGAAATCAAAGGCTCGATGGCTAGTGTGCACGGTTGCATATAAGTCCTGTGTGCACGCGATACGCTCTCCATAGCCTAATGGTTAGGATACTCGAGCGGCACTCCACACTGTGTTACGAGTTCCCCCCGTGGGGAACGAATTTCAAGTCGTTGTTAAAAAAATTCTCTCGTCGATCCCGCTGTGCCAAAGCACTAGTTAAGAGCCGCCCAAGTCCCATTGAGATCGAGCTGTGGGCTCGGTTGGTATACCGCCTGGGGTTACGTGTCCGCCTAGAGAGCTCGTTGGTATACCGACTCAAGGGTTCGGTGTAATTCGGCCCCGGTCTTCCAAAATGGATTGAGGATCGTAGTTCCCATGGGCTAGAAACTCCTAGTGTCGTGGCGGATCTGCGTTCGGGGATTTTCCGGCCGAAAAACCGGCGGTTTCTTTTAAAACAATGCCGGTGGGGTGGTCTTTCCCCACCTGACCGAAGTTTTTTTTTTTTTTTTTTTTTGATAGCAGCCAAAAAAAGGGCTAACGAAATCACTGCAAGCTATCGATGTTGCAACTACTATACTGTATCTGCAACACCCAAAGCTGGCACTCGATCGGATCGGTCTGAATGTCGCTCGCTCGTCTGACCGAGGGAGAGGAGCCAGCTGGGATAACGTACGACGATGAGTGACTTCTTGTTTCCCAGTCGCGATCCGGTCTCCTGCACCACAGTACCGTAATACAGCGCACGAAAACTGCTGATGTTGGCCACTTTATACGCCAAAAAGGATAGGTGCAAGCAAGCAATGATGTGCTAGCAGGCTGCCAATTATGGAGAGAAGGCGAGACATCATTCTCATAACAGAACAGAAAGCCAAGGGGGAGCACGATGCGATCAGGTGACAGCGAAATGCGTGCCAAGATCGATCTCAAGTTCCTCACACACAGAGGACTGGGATCACCTTTTATTTGCCACCAGGCCATCCCTCCTTCCCAGCAGGACGTCGTAGTCCGGCCCGCCACTCTGAATTGAACCCAACCAGCAGGTTGTTGCGAGTAATTTTCAGCTTGATGATGAATCGAAATCATGTGAGAAGGGGAAGGGGATGGATGGAAAAGACGACGCACCAGCAGCACTCCGTATTTAGCCGCGATGGCGAGGATGTCGGCGCAGGAGACGACCCCGGGGCAGGCCTTCTCGAGGTCGGCCTTGATGGCGTCCACGACCTCGAACCCACGCGCCGAGTTGAGGTTCGGCGCCGCCAGCTTCTCGGTGTTGTTCCCGTCCAGCAGGATCGACCCGTCGCACCCCTGCGTGTGTACGTACGTACGTGCAGCAATGGCGTCTTTTTCAGCGATCGATCGGTAGGTACACATATGAAAGTTGCATTGGGAGCTAGCGTGCGTGTATGTGTCGATCACATGTGGTGTGTCGTACGTACGTTGACGAAGCAGTCGTGGAAGTGGAGCCTGAGCAGGGAGGCGCCCATGCGGGTCTCGGTCAAAATCGCGGAGGACACGCGCGCCTTCACGATGTTCTCCGCCTGGGGCAGCAGTAGTCGTAGAAGTTGTTCGTCAGCTGGCCACGCGCCACCGATGCGGCGGCGCCGACGAGGCACAGCGCGGCGGCGAGCAGGGCGGTGAGGCAGCTCATCGTGTACCTCTCTGCAATCTACACACAAACTACGTACTGTCGATAAGTGCTGTGTGCTGCCTCCTCTAGCTGATTCTTGCCGCAAGGCTTATATAGAGACGTTTTAGAGTGTGCTGAGAGTGAGTCAGTGCCAGTGACAATGCCGTCAGTTAGTGCTGTTGGACAAGCGGTAGACGACGACTGACTCGATGCATGACGGGTAAGCGGGGCGGCGGCCGGCTGGCTGAGTGATGTGTCTGCGCGCGTGCGTGCGTTTTTCTCCCTGAATGGATGGCAGCCGGACGCACTGATCGATCGCCTCAGCTCGATCGAGTTTTTCTGCATGGCGCAAGCACCAGCACTGTGAATCCCGTGCGTAGTGGAGCGAGCGGCCGGCGCTAGCTACAAGTGGTAGTGGAGCTTCAACCGATCGAGTGCAAGCTAGTGCCCGTACAGTAATGTAAAATTGCTAATGCACGTTTGACGTTTCGCATGGACCTAACAAGTACTGGTGAGTGGTGACGGCGGCTGCGAACCAATCCAATCCAGTCAAGTCTGCACTCTGCACTCTGCAGTAGTAGCCGTGCGTGCTCTGCGCATCTTTTACAGTGTTAGGCCATAGCCCATTACAATTACAGCATTTAGTTTTAAATTCTGGGCCTTTGCCCATTTTCAAGGTTCAGTCCCATGCGTGAACCAGTTGTGATTGTGAGGCCTGCGTGCTGTTAAGTGCCTGTCTGTGCCTCTTCTGAGTTAGTAACTTGGCGTCTTAGAATTGAACATCCTGATCGTCTCGTCTCCGCTCTGCAATGGCCCAGCCAATGGATCGGATGACTATCGATTAGTGCAGTGCGCACCATGCATAAAATCTGCATGCATGCATGTATCTCGTCTCAAATATACTTCTCCATCGAGTAAGTTGCCAGTTCCAACATGTCCCCATCCAAGAGAGAGCGACACGCAGGACCGAGGAACAAAGCACGGGCAAAGGTGTGTTTGGTTGTGCTGCCTTGGATAAGTTGAAGGCCATTTAGGCGAACAACAGTGGCTTCTTATAAAGCTTCTCTCACTTACAAGCAGGCCCCACACGTCATTGACAGCAAGCCTGCATTTTCTTCTTCTTACTCCCGCCACTAGGGGGGTGGCCGCGCTCACCCACCAGGGCTTGTCATGCTCGCTGGATAAGTTGGTCAAGGGCTACTAGGAGCCGCGCGAGCAGCGGCTGGCCACAGAGCTAGAGCTGAGGCATGGGTACAACATGTAGTGCTAGCTCGGTGGAGCGACGCTGATGGGAGAGGAAGTTGCGACATTGCGGAGGAGAAGATGTCGCAGACCGGAAACAAGGGGAAATGAACGAACCGATATCTTCGAAAGCAAATGGAAGCATGCACTAGCACAAGAATGATTTTAGTGACGATTTTCTACGTAAATGAGTCATATTTGATTTTAAAGTATCCACCCTATTTGGAAAAAACTTAACCACTTTCCTAAATCATTGAAATCTCTCATATTATCTGATGTTGATAATTTACTTTTTTGCTCACTCCATTTGTTTTCCTAAGCTTTCTATAATTTTACAGGACTATGTGGCTTCTATTAAAAAATAGTGCCAGGGAACCATTTCAGAATACTTTTTTTTCATATGAACTACGCATGCATGACACTATGTAAGATACTCACACTTATTGTGTTACAAAGATATGTGTACATACTAGATAGTATTTGTCGGCGCCCGAGAACCGGGGGTGCCTCGGTGCCGGGCAATAAAGAATTTCTAGGCCGCGTGCCTCCTCCCCCAATGGCGAGCGCAAGATGGACACGCACACGCGGGTTTATCCCCGGTTCAGCCAACGGGGCCCTACGCCCAAAGCTGGGTGGTGTCCCGCTCTCGTGTTACTCACTACCAAAGGAGAGCTTGTAGTAGGGGTTACAAGCAAAGGTGAGGGAGAGATGCCGGTCTCAAGCCCCACGATCGTGGTAGTGGTGGTGGTGGTCGGTTTAAGGGCCCGATCCCCGCTAATGGGGCATTACTCCCTTTTATAGGAGGAAGAGGGAGGTAATGTTTACATATGTGGGTGCCTAGGTGGCTAATTCCCGAGGCTATACTTGTTGCATGTGCGCGCGGCCGAGGGTTGGTTGGCTTGGATGTCGTTTGATGAAGACACGCTGTCTTGATCCGATGATGACGTGCCGCTTCCCCCGGTGTGGCCCCGAGGGTCCCGTGAGGCGTCCCTCACGGTCCGCATGGCGAGGGGCGGCCCCCTGGGGGACGCCGGGTTAAGTTGCGGCGTGTCATGAGCCCGAGGGTCCGCCCAACGTGGCGTCTTTGGCTGTGCTTCGGGAAATGAACAAAGTTGTCCCGGTTCCCGTCTTTGGCGGCGTAATACGCCACCGGTTCAGCTTTGTGTCCCATCGGTCGGATTTGGGAAGTGATCCGGCAGCCGATTTGATCGGGCGTGTCGATGGCCCCGGCGCCTCGTCTCGGCCGTGGTGACCGCATTAAATGCAAAAAGTTTCCCTTCCTTCGTGACGGAACCTCCCATACCCGGTGGCCGGCGACCCGGGTGAGTTGGTTGGGGCTACCTCGCCGAGGATGGAGAGAGCCGGGTCTCCCTCGGTCGAGGCGGAGATTTTGCGCCCGAGGGTGGTGAGCTAGGCCACCCTCGGGCGAGGCGGAGATTTCGTCCGAGGCCGGTGAGCTAGGCCACCCCTCGGGCGAGACGGAGATTGGGGCCGAGTCCGAGCCCCCGGTTGGTGATGACGCGGAGCGCTCGGTTCTCCGTCTTGTAAAGGCCCCCCGACCTTGTCCTTCGAGCGTGCGCGAGCCCCCGGTCGATGTCCTTTGTCGTGGCGACTCTCGTGGGCCGTGGGCGGTTCGCTTCATGCATGCGCCGCCGTGGCTCCTTGGCTCGGTCCATCGCCTGTTGGGTCTGTCCTTCTAAGTGGGATGATGGCAAAAGGCTAGGTTTTATCGGGCCCTCATGGGCCTAAGCAGATTCTCGTTGTTTGGAGAATGTCTCGGGCCCAATATTTAGGTCCCCGACAAGAGCCTTCGAGCCCCCGAGCGAGTGTGGACTCGCCTGGGGGCCGTGCCGCTCCCGCCTCTTTTTTTTCGGGGTGGTTCGTCTACAATGGGTGCGCGCTGCGCCTTGCTGTTGGGTGTAGTCCCGAGGCCTCGAATGGAATGGCGGATTCCTTCGAGGTCTTTTTATACCTCGCACGCCGGCAAGGCCGAAACAGCTCTTAAATTGCGCTTGTTTGTGCGGAGTCTGTTTGTTTTTGCGTGGGCGGCCCGAGGCCCGCGCTTATGTGCGCAAGGTCATCCCAGGCTTCCTCGACTTTGATTATACGCTCCCTCTGTCGCCTCCCGAGAGGGGAGGAGGAGGGGAGATACACCTCGGTGCCCCTCAAGGCCGACCGTGGTGCACTCCGCTTGAACGTTGTAACGGGTTAGTTTAAGTGGGGCCCGTGCCCTTGCTTGGGAGCAAGGGTCGGCCGTGATCTAGGATTCACCCCATGAGAACCTACGGACCGCTTAGCGCATCCCGGGGTTTGACGGGTCAACCCCCGAGGGCCCAATAGGGCCTCCCACGGATGGGACATCTCTATAAGCAAAAGCACCCACGGGTCTTAAACACGTTCAGAAATCCGAGCCCCCGAGGGCCCTGGGTATAGCGGTTGTGCATTTCCATCCCGTCCCCTCGGTTCGGGTTATCCCGAGGCGACCAGAGAAACCCCGTGGGGGCCCAGCCTGGCAACCTCTAGAACGTAAAGTGCACGTTGATGTGCGTCAGCCCGAGGCTCGTTTGGCCCCCGCCGGAGGCGGGAACCGTCAACGGACTGACTTTTTTGCCCCTTAGGGTCGGGCGCCTGCTGGATATGGATGGCCGGACGGTTTTACCCCTGAATGGAAGACGAGGCGTCTCCTTGCCGCGCCCGAGGCGGCGTGGCGGTTCCAATCCGATGGGACGTGGCCCCGTGGGCTCTTGTCGTGGTCGATGTCGAGAGCGCGTCAAGGTGCATTAATGCTCTTGATTGACGGCTCCACCGCTACGGCGAGCCGCTGGATGAGCGGTTCCTCGTTCCATCGTGGGCCGCCCATTCCAGCGTCGGTTTGTTTGCTCAGTCGGGCGGTTTGCCTTCCCTTCCCTATAAATATGGGGGTCGCCGGGCGGCGGCGGATAGTTGCTCCTTTGTTCTTGCCATCGCCTTCTTGCCTTCTTGCTGCAGCAATTAGGAGATAGAAAGAAAGGTAGGGAGAGATTAAGGGAGAAATCCACTTGCCTTTTTATTTTTGCCACCCACAATACAGTAATCCAAAAGTATTGAATACTCAGATAGTAAACCATTTTATTATCTGACTGCATGATGTGTTGAAGTTACCTATCATCGCCTTCTAAAATTGAACTGTTTGCATAATTTTTTTTCATCTTCCTTAAGTTTTATGGGATATTATGTTATGCTACGTAAGTGCAGAACTAGAATGTTGCCTTTGTTTGGCATGTTTGCGAGATATGTATAAGATTCATAGGGATTTCAATACGTTAATATTGTTGTCTATAGAAAATGTTTTGCCAACATCCTACGTAAGTGCATATGTCTGAGCGCTCAGCAACCTCCATTTGGCGGGGTGTCCCATATCCATCATTTCCCAAGAAAAAAACCGAGGCGTGTGGAGCTGTACTTCTCAAGTTGGCGTATTAGAGCTGGTAGATTGCCTCTCAATTTATGGACTTTGTAGCTCTGGATGGCTTCATCTCTAATGACTCGACTGAATGAATTAGGGTTTGGGGGAGGGGTTTCCCTTGCTTGTATAGCCGCATAGGATGAATCGTGGCCATTGGATCAAACCAACTTTATTGGACGACTTAGATTGGATCTCAAGGTCACCGGAAGAAGATTCTAGAAGCAGACACGTGGGCGACACCCGTGAGAGGGGCGGCTGCCCCGCTCAATGCTAGGTGGACCCCACCTTGCTTTGGCGCGTTCTCGTGTCTTCTTGATCCTTCTAATTTGTACTAATGGTCATGATTCGATATGTTGATTTGTATGTAGCCAATCCTTGGTATTTTTCAGATATTTCTCAAAGAAAGAAAAAATTCACACAACTCATGGAAATCATTAGTATAAACCATATCCTCTAGTGTTCTTTTCTCTTTAAATTATTTATTATGTTCCTTTAATAATAAAAGTTGACATTATCCACCATCAACACTCATAGAACAAACAAAAGTGTCAAATAGGAAATATAAATTCAAGTTGAGGACATATAGGCAACTCTTTAAGTTTTCATGTCAAATAAAAAAAAAATTTTTTAGAGTCAAATAGGAATTTTTCTGTTCTTTTTAGTGGATAATTAGAATATATGGATGATTGAGAGAATATTCTTAGTTGTGCTGTCAAGATGTACAAAAGATTCATGTTGTATGAATGTTTTGAATTACCTTTTAAACAAAGCTGAGAGCTTATGTACTGGTTTTATAAGTAGATAAGTATTGTATGATTATATTTTTACTAGTGATGAGGTTTTCAATTAACTTCAATAGCTCCTTCACAATATTTGTACATATATATATATGGAATATAGGCTTTTTGGAAAACCTATGAAATTGTTTACAACTTTATCAATATCATATTTAGATGATTCAACATTTATAAAGGTCAAGCAACACAAGGAACAAAAATCTGATAGGAATTTGTAAAATTCAAAACTCCTAAGTCTATGGCCTAAAATCATAACATTTTAGCAAAATAAAGATTAGCAAGTTACTTTCAACTTTTGTTTAGATCACAAACATAAAAGAGATAATTTTTACTATGAAAATAGTTCCTCGATAGAAACTGCATATAAAACAAGTGTTAATCTAGATAAATCAAGAACTGAGTCATACATGCCCCAAAAGAGGCTGGAATTTTTACCATTATAACTATCAAATTAATAGCCTACCATAAAAATTTTCGCAACATTTGGAGCACAAAAACTACATATATGAATTTCTCCCTAAAGCATGGGCAAAAATCTAGAGCAAGATTTTTCTATTAACACATACAATACATCCACTGCATAGTCTAACCATAAGGATTCTAGAACATCTTTACTTTGATTTTTATGATTTACTATGTATTTCCAAATTAATCTTGAGCCACATTATAAATAAAAGGAAAAGGAAAAACCATATAAGACAAACATTTTACGCTAAGGCCCGTGAGTTTTTCTAGAATTATCTAATTATCTCACATCACAACAGACACTATGCAATAATAATATTTATATGAGTCTAGAACTTCGCATCTGGAATCCTGGAAAAACTTATAATCCATTTTAGCCTTGCTTCTTGAAGCTTCATTCAAACTAGAGGAGGCGCAGGTTGTGCCCTGGAGCTCTGATTCTGGGCCGTTGGTGGTCAGTGGAGGGACGCTGGAGCGGTGCAGGAGCGCGGCATGGTCGCAGGCTTACGCAGCCCGACGCGTGACGACCAGTGGTGCTCTGGCCATGCGCGCTGGCGGGTGGGGCTGTCATGGCGGCGGAACAGCAGGTTGCTGTGGCCCTAGCGAGTGCTAGCTCAGAAGGGGAAGGAGCGGGAAGAGGGAGCGAGGGACGAGAAAGTAGGGAAGCTAGGTAGAGAGCGCACGAGGGCGAGCGAGGAGCCGTGTGGCGCAGGGGTAGGGACCGACGAGCACGGCGTATGGGCGCGTGTGTGCCCTGTGCTTGGGTGCGCTCCACTGGTGGCGACGGGGCCGCACGGGCACCCGCAGTGGGATGGCCTGTCGCCGCGCCTGCACCGCGCCTGAGCCAGGGCCTTGCGACCGTTCTCTATGCCCGATCCAATGGTGGAGGATTTTTTGACGACGTGGCCGGATCTCAGCCCTCTAAATTGGCCAGAATTAGTGTGTAGCTAGATATTATATATGATTTTGAATTGCATCATGTAGACGTTTGCGTCGTGTTGTGTAACTCTAAGAAAAAAATTCTAGGTCCGGATTTCTGGTCTTCGCTTTGGTTCTTAAACAAATTTGGTTTCTACAAAAAAGGCGAACTATTCTTTGAAATTCTAGAAACCAATCATTTTAATTTCTGTTTAACTAACGAAACTTTTTCAATAGAGTTTAAGGCAACAGAAAAAACGAGGTTCAGGAGAATATTTGAGCAAAGCAATTTACACTATGTTTAGTGTCTCGAACAACCAATTTACACTCGGTATTCTGTAATATGTGGGGAATTTAGAGGGAATCTAGACATAAGTGATAGTGTGGTGTCGTTGGAGAGGTGGTACGCACAAGGAAGAGGTCGCGGGTTCAAATCACGCTAGCGGCAGTAACCATAAATTTTATGCGTGAAAAATGTCGCGACTGCAACTTTCTCATTTACAATCATCCCGTCATAGTAAACTTCAAATGAATTTTCCAATTTTGAAACCGGAATTTTGTAATGAGCTCGGTTGGAGAAACTACCAACATGTGCGAGGGGAGGCCATGAGTCCGAATACGTGCGCTAGGGCGCAGTCTTGCGCGATTTTTGGCGTGAAAAATGCAACGGCCTGTGACTTTCTCATTTACAATCATAGAAAACTACGTTTGAATTTTTGTTTGGTTTCAAACTCCGATTCAAACAGGAGGAGTACGCCATGCTAATGTGACCTGGATGATCCACATCTTCGGGTTAGGCGCTGAAGCACATTGAACTATCCATGTGGCTAAGAGCCCTCATAGCCCAAGCACAACGACACAATTATCAGGGGTGCGCTCTACCACTAAGCTAATAGCCCATCGAGCGGTCCTCCCAAAGGGAGGCTCAACGCCAAAAATCAAGAAAAACTCCATCCCTTTCCTTTTGACATCCCTATGCCGCCACACGGGGGACATGGGGATGTCAAAAAGGGGATCCTATCACTATCAACTAATTTGTTCTGACCTAGAATAATAAGCTCATGAGCTTGGTCTTACTTCACGCTAAACGAAAGAAGACTTCCATATCCAAGTTTAGCTCGGGCGTAGGCGCCTAACTTTTGGGCGTGAAGCGATGTCAAACCAAAATACCCAATAAGCATAAGCATTAGTCGTCCCCGAAAAGGAGGGGATCGAGCCGCACCTTCCCCAGACGGGCTACCTTGTTACGACTTCACTCTAGTCGCAAGCCTAGTCTTAGGCATCCCCTCTTACGGTTAAGGATAATGACTTCAAACCCGGCCGACTCCATAGTGATGGGCGATGTGTACAAGGCTCGGGAACGGATTCACTACCGTATGGCTGACTGACGATCACTAGCGATTCCTGCTTCATGTAGGCGAGTTGCGGCCTATAATGCGAACTAAGGATGGGTTTTTGGAGTTAGCTCACCCTCTCGAGATCATGACCCTTTGTCCCGCCCATTTTAGCACGTGTGTCGCCCGGGCATAAGGGGCATGATGACTTGGCCTCGCCCTCTCCTTCCCCGCCGCTTAACACAAGGTGGTATGTTCAGGGTTCCAAACTCATAGTGGCAACTAAACACGAGGGTTGTGCTCGTTGCGAGACTTAACCCAACACCTTACGACCGCGAGCTAACGACGACCATGCACCACCTTCGTGTCCGCGTTCCCGATGACACCACTCTCTTTCAAGAGGATTTGCGAAGATGTCAAGCCCCGGTAAAGTTCTTCGCTTTGCATCAAATTAAACCAGATACTTCACCGCATGCGGGCCCCCCGCCAATTTCTTTGAGTTTCATTCTTGTGAACGTGCTCCTCGTGCGGGATACTTAACAGCGTTAGCGGCGACCTTTGCATGGGTCAAGTCGCATAGCACATAGGATCCATCGTTTACGTCTAGGAGTACTAGGTCTCTAATCCCATTTCCTCCCCTAGCTTTTGTCTGTCAGTGTCAATGTCGGCCCAATATAGTCCTTTCGCTGTTGGTGTTCTTTCCGATCTCAATGTATTTCACCGCTCCACCGGAAATTCTCTCTACCCCTATCATACTCCAGCTTGGTAGTTTACATCGCTTGTCCAGGGTTGAGCCCTAGGATTTGACGGCGGACTTAAAAAGCCACCTACAAACGCTTTACGCCCAATCATTCCGGATAACGCTTGCATCCTCTATCTTACCACGGCTGCTAGCACAGAGTTAGCCGATGCTTATTCCCTAGATACCGTCATTGTTTCGCCCATTGTGAAAAATTCCCACCACGCCCGTAGGAGTCCGGTTGTGTCTCGGTCCCGTGTGGTCGATCATCCCGTCGACCGACTCATCGATCACCGCCTTGGTAAGCTATTGCCTCACCAACTAGCTAATCGTGACGCAAAAGGGCCTCCTTGGGCAGATTTCTCCTTTTGCTCCTTAGCCTACGAGGGTATTAGCAACCGTTTTCAGTTGTTGTTCCCCTCCCAAGGGCAACTTCTTACGCGTTACTCACCCGCCGCCCACTTGGAAACAACACTTCCCATTTGACTTGCACGTGTTAAGCATGCCACCGTTATCTTGAGCCATGATCGAACTCTCTATGAGATTCACGTTGCATTACTTATAGCTTCCTTATTCGTAGACAAAGCGGATTCAGAATTGTCTTTCCTTCTAAGAATAACTTGTATCCATGCGCCTCAAATTATTAGCCTGGAGTTCGCCACCAGCAATATAGCCAACCTTACCCTATCACATCAATCCCACAAGCCTCTTATCCCTTCCCGTTCGATCGTGGCGGGGAGTAAGTAAAAATAGAAAAAACTCACATTAGGTTTAAGGATAATCAGGCTCGAACTGATGACTTCCAAAGACGTCATGGTGACACTCTAGCGTTGAGTTATATCCCTTTCTGTCTCATCGACAAAGAGAATTAACGAATTCTAAGGCAAAGGGACGAAACGCAAGGCCAAACCACTCTTCCTCCGACCTTTCTTTTTGCACTATTATGGACAGTCAAATAATGGGAAAAATTGGATTCAATTGTCATCCAGTCCTATCAAAAATAGGATTGACTATGGATTCGAGCCATAACACATGGTTTCATAAAATTTGTACGATTTCCCAATCTAAATCGAGTGGGTTTTTATGAAGAAGATCTTGCTCAACATGTTCTATTCGATCATCGGTAGGAGAAGAACCCAACTCGGTATTCTTAAAAAAATATGAGAAGCAGAACCAAGTCAAGATGATATGGATCGCCCCCTTTTCTTGCGCCAAAGATCTTACCATTTCTGATGGAAGTGGAGGTACATTTCTTTTCAATTACCATTCAAGAGTTGTTAACACCAAAATTTGGTAAAGCCTGGGTGACTAGTGGACCGGCGCACAACGATTCGATAAGGAGTCATTCGCTAGCGGTATGGTGCCGGTGGTACTATGGCATTCGGAAAGCCGCCAAGTTATTCGGCTAAGGAGCCCGAGTCCGAGAAAGAGCCGAAAGCAGGGAGATGGTTCGGCAAGCGTGGAGCGTCAGGGAGAATATCCAGGGACAAGGGCCCACATCACGTGCAATTTCCACGACTCCGAGAAGACTTGGAGGACAATGTATCTTAGCTAGATATTTTTCATTATTATTATTCGTAATTAATTAGGACTCGTCAAGCCCGTGGTATAAATATGAGACCCCCAAGAATCGTAAACAATCTACCCAAATCAATACAAACAACCCGCTCCGTGCCTTGGCTCCGGCCACCCTTCGAGTCCGGTCGTGTCGCCGATCTATCGAGAGGATTCATCGACCCGTCGACCTCCGTAAGTACCGGCAACCTTGCACCATGTCTAGTATCGCCAGGGATTTAGATTATTGCAAGAAGTCTTGTTCACGCTTAGTATCGTCGGCGGATTTAAGCTATCGTGGGGCAAGAGGGTTCTTTGGTCGATCATGAGCCATCCGGGTGGGCTAAGATCCGGCCGAGAGCTAGTTATCGACTTCATTAGGCTTGACACCCTAATGAATTCATTAAGTTACCGAGTGGTGCAAGATTCCTATTTGTTTATCTATTTATTTATTTATGTCTCGCACACACTCTTTGCCCAATCTAGATCGATGTGGCTCGGCTTTATCTTTTGTTAGATCTATATGTCATCAATACTTTCAATGATTATCATTAGCTTGTCATTAGATCTATCTCGTTCTTTCATAGCCGAGCTTAGATCAATCTAGGTTGTCACGCGTTCTGGGTTCTTCGCGCGTTTAGTCATGAGTCGTGCGGCAAAGCTAAGGTTTTACGTGTGAGTTTCTTCTTCATGGACCACTGGATTCGGCAAGCTTGCCGAACACGCTATGTGTTTACTCGTATCTTGCATGTGTAAGTCTACCTATCGTTAGAGTCTAGTCCGCAAGCCGTATCATGCGGTGGATTAGCTTGTTGCGGTGTATCATGCGGTGGATAGCCGTTAGGACGAAGAGGGTTTAGAACGGTTAAGTCGGCAAGCCATATCATGCGGTGGATTAGCTTGTTGCAAAGTGTATCATGCGGTGGATTGTCGTTAGGGACGATCGGGACGAATCTCTCGGATTTGCTTTAGATTAGGTTTGCATATGTACTTTACTTGTCTATGCATACGCGCCTCAACGAGTAATGAGTATTTATAGATCTATTTAGATGTATGCGTGCTTTTAGCTTATCATGGTTAGATTGTATCATGCGGTGGATTGATCTAGTTGTGGTAAGTGGTTTATATCTCAGCAAGTGGTATCATGCGGTGGATTAGCTTGCAAGGGTTTAAGCTTGACGGGTTTAGGAAAACTAGACGTCTGCGGCGGACTAGTTGGATGAAACCTATGCATGTGTCATTTAGATTAGGTTTATATTTATGAGTTACTCGCTTTTTGTTCCATGTTGTCAATTAATTCGATCCATGCAATAGAACTTTATGATGACGTATCATGATGATCGACTTTACTTGTTCAAACATGTCTTCTATGATCATTCGGCAGAATCAAGTATTACGTTACATCCTTATACATGCTTACCGAATGCATTCATTATCTCGTCGACGATAGCTCTCATAGCTATATGTCTTTACATCCGCCTTAGAGCCATACATGCGAACTTGTCTTGGTCTCACCGTGCATGTTCCGGATCTCACGCTTACCTCCTTGTCAATTAACAGGTCAAATTGATCGCACGCCTTCGGTTCAAGACGCCGAGCGAGAGTAAAGCCGGCTATTCCGGCTTGTCGCTGTGCGCGGCGTAAGGAGTAGGATTTTTGTGCCTACACACTTTTTGGCACGCCCGGGGGACAACTCAAGATCAAAACAATATGCCGAAGAAGTCGACAAGAACAATGTCATTCAGCTCGGATGGATGACCTTCCACCCGACACGAACACACGGTGAGAGAGATGTGCTTAGCCTTCGCGAAAGTGCATGTCATGCTTCTCCAAGAACAAGAGCGGTACAATCATCCGTAAGATGGATCTTCCAAAGATATTGATGCCCGGTGATAAAGGATATGCTCAACAAGTATCGATGAAGAAGAGGGGGCAGAAAGGAAGATGAGGAACCAAGTCCCGAAGAAATCCGTCGGATGGAGGAAATTGTCGTAGGCCGCCGCTGGGAGTGCAATGACCAATCACAACACGGCGTTCTTCAACACTTTTCGTGACATCATGAAGGCTAGCTTTGGACCCGAGTTTGATCAACACTTTGAGGCTCGGCTTGGTGAGCTTTCGGGGCCAAGATACATACATACGCCTAAGCCACCACCAACAAAAAGGAGCTACAAATCGAATCTGGAGGAGAGAACAAGACACCGAGAGAAACCAGAGGGATCCCGGAGCCAAGACACATGGAGAAGCGGCGTTCGGTACATCCGAAATCCTCCAAATAGTACAACACATACTCAATAGCTCCAATGGCCGGTGGGTTGCGAGAAAATCCCTTTGGCCCCGGTTACACGAGTTCGTTGACTATTCCACGCTTCATGCTATGCCAAATCCACGGGTATAAGCCACCGACAAATCAGACAATCTCATGGACCACGAATTCAAATATGGATATACTCCTAGCGAGGATGGCCGATATGATGCAACACCAATTTGGGATCAAGCCCAAGAATCGGCCCTATGTGTATCAATCACCCTATCCTGATTGGTACAACAGTGGCGCTTCCTTCAAGATCGAAGCCTCCAACCGACTTGACCAAGTTCTCTGGATAAGATGACACTTCTACTACCAAACACATCAGTCGGTATTTGATTCAGCTGGGTGTAACACCCGTGTTTTTGCATCATTTTAAAATTCACTAAAAATTTGAACTTTTTCGAATTACAACTAAAACTTGATTTAATTTTCGCTAAAACCGAAACCCCTGTTTTCGAAAACCTGCATTGAAACCCTCACCATCTAGAAAATAGGAAACCATGTTTGTTGATTGAGAGCTTATGGTGGAAGGTAAGTTGATGCATCAACTAGATACTAAATTATGGAAGTATATGCATGAGAATCAAATTACGAATTTATCCGGGAATAAAATATCAAGAAACGTGTGTACCAACAAAATATATAGGTGAATATTTTACTAAGCACCATTAATAAATATTCTCATTATGGGAATATAAATGTGCTTGGGAAAATATTTATAATATATATATATATATATGAATATTACACATGAAATATCAAACTTAGGGAGGAGTGTGTACACACATATGTATATATAAATATTTGTATAAGTCTCTTTGAATAAATATTCTCACAAATAAAAGTTGGGAAAATATAGATTCAAGAGCTTATGCAAATAATATAATAAATATATATATATGTATTTACACACATAAGACAATGAGGGAAGAAATGAAGAAAGGAGAGAAATAGAAAGGAGAAGGAAATATCGGAAAAGCCATCGGGCTCATTCTCTTCCTCTCCCTCCTTTCGGTCCAGCCCGACCATTCCCTCCTTCCCATCCCTCCGAGCAAAGCGGGCCCACCTCCAACGGCCCGCCCAACGAACTCGAGCCCCACACACTGAGCGAAAAGCCGGCCCGTTCCTTCCCCTCGCCGAGGGGCGAGCATGGACGGCGTGGTCGCCGTCTTCCCTCGTAAACGGACGCGCCGCCCGGCCCCCCCGCTTCCCCACCGTACCAAACCGAAGCCGTTGAAGGAGACGCGCGATCACCAGTCACCACGTTTCGTTTCCCGATGAGCTTGCACCCCGACAACCGCTCCCGCCAAGACGCCGCGGCAACGAGTCCACGCCAACGCGGCGAGGCCGGCACGTCGGCCGGCTGGCTTCCACCGCGAGGCACCAACACGTGAAGCACGCCTCGCGGGTCAGTGGTGAAGAGCGGAAACCGCGTCGCTCCATTAATCTCCCGGCCCCGTCCCGGCAAGCGAGCGCCGGAGCGGGCGTCAACGCCCCGCGGCGGCGTCGAGGACCGTGCTCACGAGCCTACGCCCGTCGTGGCGGCGTCCATCAACCTCAGGACAAAGCCACTCGACGGACAACTCACCGGCGTCGTACGAGAGCCGGCTGGCTCGCCACGCTCCGCGAGTCGCCGTGCACGAGGAAGGTGTCGGAAAAGATCACGGCGGCGAGAAAATATCCGCCGGCGACCCTTCCCGCGGCGCCCTATAAATAGCCGCCCACGGGACCCGACGACCTCGCCCCTCACCCCTCCATCTCCCGTCCACCATCGGGAACGCTGCGTGCCCCTCCAATCCGCCTTCCCCCACACTTTCGGCCCCGAAATCCCAATTTCCTCCAATCCCGCTTTTCAGTCGCCGGCCGAAAACCCGACTAGGGCGGGCGTTCCGAACAGCGAGAGAGATCCCAGGGCTAGCTTAACGGTCGGTCGCGATCCTCGGGGCATAGGCTCTTGATTCCCCTCTTTTACCCCCTTCTTTTCCTACTGTGATGCCAGCCATCGGGAGCAGCACCACCGCGGAAACCACACGGCTGACCGCCGCGTGTGGGACACCACTCCCACCACCATCCTTGCACCTCCAGCAGACGCGGGGAGGGGATGTGGATGACCACGGGACCCCGCGGCGAGCTTTAGCCCGGAGCAGTGCCATTCCGGCAAGCCTCCGGCGGTGCGCCGCCGCGTTTGGGTGCCGATGGCGGAGGTCCTCTCGTTCCAAGTCGACGCCCGTTACTCCCAACGAACGCCGCCACAAGACGGCGAATGGGAAGCCGCCACGCCGCCCTTCCGTTCCCCGCCGTTTGATCCGTTGAGGCAACACGGTCATACATGTGACGCTTACGTGTCCGCCATCGTGGCGTCCACGTGGACCCACGTGGCACCCACGTATAGATGGGCCTTTCGTGTACACTACGTAAATTGCTATGTACCCCGATAAGTGTACACGGGATGTTATAAGTAGACCTTCCTGTGTCGAAAAAAATTCCCGAAAAAATTTGTAAATTCATTATTTGATTTATAGAATTTTATCATGTAATTAGTTCCAATATTATTACATGATAAAATTATGTTATAATATTACCCTAATGATTTAATTAGGGATTAATATTATAAATTCCATATCTCATGCATACTAACTCCGTTTCGCGTGAAACGACTTCCATAATTTATATAAAATCTAGCTCTACGCATCTAACCCATTGCCACCATAATGTCCTATGTTTGTTTTATATGTCATAGTTCAAGCTAGGGTTTATCGCCATTCGCAAGTAGATTCGACGACCCGATTAGGAGTATCCGTCCGGCACGCTAGAAGACGTTCGACGCCGTGCCGATTTGTAAGAACCTCCCAGGCAAGTCCTTACCTCCCCCTTAATCATGACCTTAATATGATGATATAATGATGATGATAATAATAAATCGGATTAGTAAATAGTGGTGTGAGCGATAACGTAGCTATGGAGCTAAGCCGGGATGACGTAATCATCCACGTTATCCACGCTCATACGTTGTGATCAAGAGAAACATGAGAATGCCTAATGAACCCTAACCAACAAAAGAGGTGAGTAGTGGTAGTGCGGTAGAGCCTAAATACCACGTCGGAATCGCCAGCGAGGGGTTCCTGGGAGAGAGATACTCGCCCTCCCCTAAGGACCGGTTCATAGACCTTCTACCTAGTATAATATTACGTACAGACCACACGCCGTTTATGGGGGCGGCTTGATTCACACCCCGTTGGGTTGAGGTATAATTGGGATCCAAGGTGGCGGGAAGCGGGCAAACGCGACCTATTGGGAGCGGATGTGGGGAGAGTGGCCCCATGTCCCGGGTTGGCGTGGATCTTTGAGTGGTCTTCCACGGAAGTGTTTGGGCGCGGTGGCGCAAAGGTTAGAGGCACATATTGATGATTTGAGATTGAGAGTGGTGTTGACAAATAGGTTGGGTAATTAGGTATTACCAAAGCCGTGGGTGATTTGGTATCACCATATTGTCTAGGGTGATGCGTCATCTTAGGGTGGCGTGTTGTCCTTCCAACCCCCGAAGTCGTGGTGAAGATTATACCAATATACCTAGGGTAGCACCCAAGCGGGTACGGATCTCGTTAGGGCTGTCTAAGCCAAGTCGCGGTGGTAAGGGCGTGTCTATCGTGTGGGGAAAAGTGTACAATCTCTCGCAGAGTTAATTGAATCTATTCGAATAGCCACGCCCTTGGAATGGGCAAGTGCTAGGACGAACATCTATGATTAGATATACATTTTGATGATGACTAACATGTGGTGTCATGACAAAGTGGTGATGACATGAGATAAACCGGGAACTAGCGAGAGCGATTTTAGAGACTCGCTAGGGGCCCAAACCCTTAATAATTACAACCCCTCGGTTGGGTCTTGCCGAAATACGTTTGTACTCACCCCTCTATTTTTACGGATATCGGCACATGTGAAGGTAAGATCGACGACAAGTAGAGGACCCAGTATCGTAGGAGTTCGTAAAGTGTTTGCTTAGGAGAAGGACGTGAAGCCCGTGATTTCATTCGTGCACAAGTCCGCCTTTGTGGAGTGCGGGCGGTGTCATAGTTAATCCACCGCTTCTCGGTTGGCCAACTCTGATATTGTAACCCGGCTAGGTGACACTTCGTCGCCACTGTAAGTCCCTTTCCATCCTATATATCTATAGCTCGGTTTACTATTAATTCTGTTTACCAACATCTGTTACTAATAGACGTGTTTGTGGCGTGATCCTGGCGCGAACACGTGTGATTAACGACCCATTAAAAGTGGGGCGTGACACTGGGAGAGCTTGCCAATGATGAAGCATGGAGGATTCGCTTCTTCCCATCATCCCTTACGGGGCCGGCTTTCACATGGTTTGCTACATTGCCGCCAATTCTATTGGAACCCCGGTGCGAAATGGTGGACAAATTCCATTCATACTTCTACGGTTCCAATGAAAAAGAGCTCGTCGACTTGATGGGGTTGACACGAAGTACAATGAAACACCACAAGAGTTCTTTGGCGTAGGTTCAGGGAGACAAAGAATTCTGCTACTCCTTGAATTTGCCGGACCATCGATTCTTTCGGGTCGTGGCCATTCGGGGGATGCACCCGACCATCGGGGAAAAGCTAGCCGGCATGGAGTTTGATGACCTAGGACAACTCTCGAGGCGTTTGTCACTCATGGCTACTCAATTCCGAGCATCAAAAAGGATACCCGTTTTCGAAAAGGGGGCAACGTGTCTTATCGGGCATACCACCACTTCACTGGAAGAGGGAGAAGATGAAGATGATGGCCAAGAGGACATAGCAAATGCTGAATTCACTTGGGGCAAGGAGCCCTGTCGAGTCAACCAAATATTTGATGAAGACACTCAAGGGGGCATATGACTTCGACGTCTCCAAGTCGGAGAAGCTCTTTGAGTTTTTGGTCAAGGAAGGACGTATCAAGCTACCGGATAATCATTCTATGAAGCGTCCGTGATTTGGTCAAGATCGGCAAAGTATTGTGGCTTCCATGATATGATCACTCATAACATTACCGACTGCCGAATCTTCAAGCAACAGGTTCAGAGAGCTATACAGCAGGGCTTCCTCAAGTTCAACAACAACATGAAGGTGGATAAAGAACCCTTCCCTGCAAATATGGTTGCTTTCGATTCGTGCATGGTTTACGCCAAGGAGCCTAAGGGCAAAGGCCCAATGAAAGTGCCGACTTCGAAAGAGCAAAGCAAAGTGGTTCGATTGACCCTAGTCGGCGGGTATCTAGTGTTGAACTCCAAGAAGATCGTGTTCGGTTCCCAAACAAAATTTAACGAAAAAGGAGAAACTTCCAAGCCTAGGGTGACATCTCGTATATTGCTGAACAAATGGCAAAGACAAAGAAGAGAAGCAAATATCGCGAGGGATCGCCAGACTTGCCCGGGAGCAAAGAAAGATATGAAGAGGAGATGTACCACCGAGAGCGGGAGGAGTATATGAAGGAACGAGAGGAGTCTCATTGGGACCGTCCTTTCTTTAGGCATTGCTTTGAATGAAGGCTTAAAGTTGCCCGCTAGGAATAATTGCCCCAATGCAAAGTGAACAATACCACGGGTACAGACAGCACGAGTCAACCGCCCCCCATCCAAGAAAGACTGGGAGCACGCTTCCCGGAGGATGATCGGTGCTTAAAAAATAAAGACAAGACACCTCACGTCGGAAGAGGATTGCAGATCAAGCATGGGCGATGTGGAGGATTCGATGATGACATGGACTCTCCTCAAGAGTATGTGTGGCGAAAGGGACAAGTGGTGCCCTCCCCGGTCTAAGGAAGAGCCGTAAGAGAAGAGTCCAAATTCTCGAAAACAAGGAGCTCAAAGAAGCAACAACCGAACGCAAAGCAGGTGTGGCGCCCAAAGAAGAAAACTCGTGAAGCCCCGCCTCATTCGGCGTAAGAGTATTCGGCAAGTGGGCGTTCGGCGATGTTAGCATGGTGTTCTACATCCCAATAGAGTTTGCGGCACCTCATCGAGCAAGCTACCGATGATCCGGAGGAACAAGATGCTTATTCGGATGAAGAGGCCTATTCGATTTTGATAACAAAGAAATGGTTGATCTCCTAGGACAGCTTGGCTCTATCAAGACAAGTCAGGTTTGATGTGCCTAGGAAGCACAATCATCTAAAGCCTCTTTACCCGAAGGGATATGTTAATGGAAAGCCTCTAACTCATATGTTCGTCGATGGGGAGCCGCAATCAATATCATGCCGTATACAACTTTCGTGAAGCCGGGGATGACCAAGGAGGATTTGCTCAAGACGCACATTGTGCTCGAGAGACTTTGCCGGGCAATCCTTCGGATACCTATGGAGTCGCTTCATGTTGAGTTGATGATCGGCTCAAAGACTTTGATCACTACCTTCTTTGTGGTCGACGGTAAGGGGTCCTACAAACTTATTACTTGGAAGAGATTGGATTCATGCTAATCGCTATGCGTTCCATCCACCATGCATCAAGTCCTCATCCAATGGAACGATGACGACATTGAGATAGTGCAAGCCGATGATTCGGTAAGTATTGCTGCCACTGAACCATCGTTACGGGAATATGAAAGCGTGAAATGCTTCTCGTGGAAGAGAATGGGAAGAAGGTCCTCACAAGATTACTCGCTACAAAGACCAGCAGCCAATCGAGATAGTCGGCTCTCATAGTAATTTCTAAGGAAAGATTCCGTGTCGGCTTCTAGAGAATCGATTATTGCCAAATGTGATTGGCCGACACGTATGATTTAATAGTTGTGAGCAAAGAAAATTTGTTCTATTCATAAGAGATAGCCGATGTGAAAATCATCGCCTTTAGCAGAAAAATACTCCACGAGATTGGAGAACAGCCGGCATAAGTATCGTTATGTCGCCTTTAATGCAAAAAATATAAAACAACAATATCAACATATAGAGACAGAGAGACCTTTATTCAAGAGTTTCAGGAGACATATCACAAAATGTTGCCGAATACATTACAGAGGATTTCTGCTTGGCTCTAGTCCTAAATGCTATTTGGCATAATCTTGGTCACAGATCTTCACCTCTTCCTTGGATTTATCAAGAGATCTCTTACATTCATGATATCGAGGTTGCTCAAGATTCTGTTTTGCCTTCCTTTGGATTGACATTTTTATCCTTGATTGGTCTATTGGGAGGAAGAAAGGTGGAAGCATATTCAATACCACGGATGCACGGTACTTATGAATTATCCGAAAGCCGGATTTCCTATTACTATTCGGCTAAACGATGACGTCATCTATTCGGCAAAAAATCGTTCAGTAAAAACTCCAACGGAGATACACAGCAGAGGAATTAAGGATTCAACAAAGAAAATTTCATTGTTTGATTCATCCTAGATACAAACTAATCCTCCGGGAGGTTGAAAAACAGCTTGTGGATCATTAGACAAGACTACAACAAAGCATGATCTTCATACACATCCATGGATTCTTCAATGTCGCCAATGTCTTACGAGCCTCACGGGAAGCCAACCGGATGAATGGAGTAGTCTTCACCGCTTTGAGTAGACAGAGTCATGTCAAACTCATGGCCGCTCCCGGATGCATGCCTTGGATGGCGACATCGTCGATGCGGTTGTCCGCTACATCTTCAAGGCGCTCCGCCACCGTCTCACCTCGTGCCTTCACCTTGTCGAAGACGAATAGCGCGGCCGGTCAAACGCCGCATTGTCGACCGCAATCGAAAGTGATTTACGCTAGAAGTCTGCCGATTTTCTTCAAACAAGGCTGTGATAAACCAACAGAGTGTCGATGGAAGGGATACAATGCAAAGAAATAGAACCCAGATGTGAAACTAACCGGTGTTGGTGTTGCGGTCGCCCGATGGAATCCTCTTGGTCAAGATTCTTGATGCAGGCCTTCATGGAGTAATCACCAAACTCCTTGATGATCTCTTCCTTCTTCTTCTTCTCCTCGAAGGTACCACGATCTTCCTTCGAATCAGAAAGGTACTCCAATATGGGGAGGAAGGTCCCGATTGGGGAAGGGGAGAGCTTGAGGCAGGCATTGGGAAAGCGGGGGCGAGAATCGGTCTGGCCAAAAAAAAAAAAAATCGAATCGAAAAGAATATTGGTCAAGTTGGGGAACAAGAAGATGAACAAAGGATGGCCGGAAGTTATCGAAAAGGGGAAAATAAATTTTCTTACTCAAGACATTGCCGACGAGGAGCTCGGCTTCCACTCGCTTCATCCTCAACCGGACGCTTGCCACGGTTGATGTCTCCGCCCGCCATGGATACTTGTCAAAAATCGAGGGTTTTTCGCCGCTCGTTAAGGAAGAAGGTGAAACGATTGAAAGGCAAAGACGGTTTTGGTTTTGGAGTTAATGGAATAAGATATTTTTGTATAGCTCGAAGCATCATGTGGGCTTACGAGTATATGTTGGGCGAACAAGAAATGGGCCAAACAATTTCAGATCATTTAAGCTTTTCTGATCGTTTAGTAAGGCAGAGCGATTCGGCAACACCCAAATCAGAGTCAGGACAGCCAGCTCAAAACGTGCAGAGATCTATTCATGGAAACAAGCTAAAGTGATAAGGATGAGACCGGTTTTCATTAAGTTGGAAGGAAGACATGATACAACAAGATTACATGTCATCATTTACAAAGAAACTGTCATAAACTTCCTTCAGGCGCCTAAATGCGGTCTGCATCTTCATTGGGCGGTCAGGGCCTGGCGTCTCTACCATCCTAATCATCCGGCGAGAAGCACCGATCAAGGTAACACCAGCAAGCCTTCAAGAGGATTGAGGAAGGATAATAAGCAGAGACTCATATAAGAAAGGGAATAAACATGAGGAATCAATTTCAAAAGCTTACGATTGAAGTTCCGTTCATAGAGTTTCTGATTCCTTGCAAAGATGTCCGATCCTCTTCGATGTCTTCCATGTCTTCGACGGCTTGTTCGTGGGCTTCGCTCTCTAACCTTGAAGTGCCTCCCGCGACCTTTGCAAGTTGGCGGCGGAGCTCGGCAATCTCAAAGATCACGAGGACTTCAAAATATCATCGAAGAAAACGTTAGATTCGGCATGCGAGCAAGGACGATGTGGATAGAAGGAGAACTTACTCCATTGCTCAAGGCTAGGGCCTAGCCGAATGCTTCGATCCGAGAAGAAGAAATAGGAGGATTGAAGAAGGAAGGAATCTGGATGGCTGCTGAAGGAGTTTGCCCCAGTACTTATACGAAAAGGAGGCCGAAAAGAAGATCTAAGGTGACTATAATGAAGCTAGAGATCTATTCGGTATTTATCTTGGAAAACGGAAGCGGATTGGCTTGCCGACTTCGCATCGCTGGACACTCCATGGCACAAGTCCCAAGAAGAAACGAAGAGTTGAAACCGTGTCGCAGAAATTTCGGAAGATGGGCCTTGGTAATTTTAGCCCGTTTAAAAGGCTTGGCCCGAGATTTTTAGCGGTGGTCGTGGTCAATTTCGAGCAAAAGGACCTCTTTTACTCTAAAATTGAGGGGGCATATGTTAACACCAAAATTTGGTAAAGCCCGGGTGACTAGTGGACCGGCGCGACAACGATTCGATAAGGAGTCATTCGGCTAGCGATATGGTGCCGGTGGTACTATGGCATTCGGGAAAAGCCGGGCCGTTATTCGGCTAAGGAGCCCGAGTCCGAGAAAGAGCGAGGAGATGGTTCGACAAGCGTGGAGCGTCGGGGAGAATATCCAGGGGACGAGGGCCCACATCACGTGCAATTCCCACGACTCGAGAAGACTTGGAGGACAATGTATCTTAGCTAGATATTTTTCGTTATTATTATTCGTAATTAATTAGGACTCGTCAAGCCCGGGTATAAATATGAGACCCCAAGAATCGTAAACAATCTACCCAAATCAATACAAACAACCCGGCTCCGTGCCTTGGCTCCGCCACCCTTCGAATCCAATCGTGTCGTCGATCTATTGCGCGAGGATTCATCGACCCGTCGACCTCCGTAAGTACCGGCAACCTTGCACCATGTCTAGTATCGTCGGCGGATTTAGATTATTGTAAGAAGTCTTGTTCACGCTTAGTATCGTCGGCGGATTTAAGCTATCGGGGGCAAGAGGGTTCGTTGGTCGATCATGAGCCATCCGGTGGGCTAAGATCCGGGTGAGAGCTAGTTATCGGCTTCATTAGGCTTGACACCCTAATGAATTCATTAAGTTACCGAGTGGTGCAAGATTCCTATTTGTTTATCTATTTATTTATTTATGTCTGCACACACTCTTTGCCCAATCTAGATCGATGTGGCTCGGCTTTATCTTTTGTTAGATCTATATGTCATCAATACTTTCAATGATTATCATTAGCTTGTCATTAGATCTATTTGTTCTTTCATAGCCGAGCTTAGATCAATCTAGGTTGTCACATGTTCTTGCGGTTCTTGCGCCGTTTAGTCATGAGTCGTGCGGCGGGCTAAGGTTTTACGTGTGAGTTTCTTTTTTCATGGACCACTGGATTCGGCAAGCTTGCCGCGAATACGATTATGTGTTTACTCGTATCTTGCATGTGTAAGTCTACCTATCGTTAGAGTCTAGTCGGCAAGCCGTATCATGCGGTGGATTAGCTTGTTGCGGTGTATCATGCGGTGGATAGCTGTTAGGACGAAGAGGGTTTAGAACGGTTAAGTCCGGCAAGCCATATCATGCGGTGGATTAGCTTGTTGCGGTGTATCATGCGGTGGATTCTTTGTTAGGACTGATCGGGGACGAATCTCCGGATTTGCTTTAGATTAGGTTTGCATATGTACTTTACTTGTCTATGCATACGCCCTCAACGAGTAATGAGTATTTATAGATCTATTTAGATGTATGCGTGCTTTTAGCTTATCATGGTTAGATTGTATCATGCGGTGGATTGATCTAGTTGTGGTAAGTGGTTTATATCTCAGCAAGTGGTATCATGCGGTGGATTAGCTTGCAAGGGTTTAAGCGTGACGGGTTTAGGAAAACTAGGCGTCGCGGCGGCAGACTAGTTGGATGAAACCTATGCATGTGTCATTTAGATTAGGTTTATATTTATGAGTTACACGCTTTTTGTTCCATGTTGTCAATTAATTCGATCCATGCAATAGAACTTTATGATGACGTATCATGATGATCGACTTTACTTGTTCAAACATGTCTTCTATGATCATTCGACAACCAAGTATTACGTTACATCCTTATACATGCTTACCGAATGCATTCATTATCCGTCGACGATATAGCTCTCATAGCTATATGTCTTTACATCCGCCTTAGAGCCATACATGCGAACTGTCTTGGTCTCACCGGCATGTTCCGAGATCTCACGTTTACCTCCTTGTCAATTAACAGGTCAAATTGATCGGCACGCCTTCGGTTCAAGACGCCGAGCGAGAGTAAAGCCGGCTATTCCGGCTTGTCGCTGCTTGCGGCGCAAGGAGTAGGATTTTTATGCCTACAAGAGTTTCTATCTGTTTCCACGCCTTCTTTTGAGACCCCGAGACATGAAATGGATAAATTCCTTCTCTTAGGAACACATACAAGAAAAAGAATAATGGTAGCCCTCCTATATTAACTAATTTATGAATTCATAGTAATAGAAGCAATGAATTTTTGATTTTGAAATTGAAGTTTTTGTAACGACTTTGGATGGAAAAACTACCAACATGGGCGAGGGAGACGTCGCGGGTTCGATTCATCCAAAGAAATAGCAGCGTCATTTTTGCGCAAAAAATGCCATAACTTTTTGTTTACGCAAATATAAGAAAATTTTACTATACTCGTTGTTTGAACCGTGAAAAACCTTATTTTTAACTAGCAAATTTGCCCGTGCGTTGCTACGGGAAAAATTGTACATATCAAGCTCCATCGTGCTCTAACTCCGCGTCGTCGTTGCGGCCCAGCGCTGCGCATCTTCTTCTCCGAGATTCAAGTCTCGGTGGCGGTGCGCCGTTAGCTAGCTCTCATGGCCGAGCTCCACCTTGCCGCCATCCTAGCAAACGGTGCAGCAGATCGACATCATACTGGAGCTCCACCTCGTTGTTGCAATTTCAAATTTTAGAAATTTCGGTGTCATACTAAACATGTGTGTTGCACCTCAAGGGAATCCTAAATTCAAAATCTAAAGAATATATACTTGACATACCACGTATACAAACACAATCATGGGGCTTAGCCGCTTGACAATTTCTTATTACCTCCGAGTACTTATGCGGGACCGAGAACGGTGGGCGCACATAGGCTGGCTGCTGGCGTTTCGAGACGCTCCGACCGTCGTCGGGCTGCACAGTACACCATCGTCTTGGCCGTCCCCATCCCAGCAAAGACGTCTCCCTCGCGTTCGCGAAGCCTACATAAACGACAACGGCGACAATATCAATGATCATATGCATATATATGCTCGCCGCTCATACCACTATGACATGTTCGATCACGGCATTATTGAACACGTGCGCATGTACCATAAGGCGCCGGGTCTTGTGCGAGGTTTGCGGAGTCGCGTGTAGATGTCGAAGATGGCGAGCTTGAGGTCGGCGTGCCGCCGCTGAGCGCCTTTGACGGTGGCATTCAGCTTCTGTTAAAGGTCTTAGCGTCCGCGGTTGAGCCTCGACACGTGTACTTGCCTTCGCTCTGGCTGATTGACCCGGCGGTAGTAGCTAGGATTGATGAATCGTATATATGTATGTGGAGAGTTTTATTTGCCCTCAGATTTAGACCTGTTTGGTATTGGACAAGAAATCGTATATATGTATATCGCGGAGTTTGTGGAGAGTTTTTTTCCCGGATTTAGAGCTCTTTTAAATCTACACCCAAGGAAGTATCTATTCCATATTCTATACGATTACACGTATCCTGGGCGAGAAACCGAATCGGTTGGGAAGAAAAGGCGGGCATGCGAGCTAGCTTTTCTCTTCGTATCCGTATGCAACTTCGTTTAGTTTATTACGAGATAACCGGCGGACGGACTGCAGCACGTCACGACATGATAACCAGCGGACAAATACTACATGGAAGCGGACGCCAAGGTTGGACAAAAATTTTAGGCGGGAAACTTCCTGGTCCGGATGGAGGGTAGGGAGAGGGCTGGGCCGAAATTTTTGGGTGGACCATTGTCTTCTAATTTTCTATTCTAATCAAGACTTCATGAGGCGTGTAATGGGAGTCCGAGACGTATTCGGTGGGACATGTTAGACATAGTAGTGTTCTAGTCATATTCCTATTGTAATCTGTTAGAGTCCTAGTCATATTAGAAGTCCTAGTGTAGTTAGGACACATAGAGTTCTAGAAGGTTACGGAGATGTGCACAGGCACCTTCCCGAACCGTGTCCAAGTCGAGAGTCCTTCCCCCCGTTGCATGTAGGTTTGCATGTTTTATGGTAAATCCTAGAAGGATTGCCATAGGGACTTCATAGCAACGGGGGGAGGTCAAGGCCCCCCGCCTATATAATGTAAACAGAGAGAAGGTGGAACCAAAGATAGGGGAGGCAGCGGAAATTTTTTCTCTTTTTATTAGTAGGTATAGATTTGCCACCGTATAGGCAGTTGGATACTGTTGCAAGTAACAACCAACTCTTTCTCCTCCGGACTCCGGACTCTCGGGTTCTCCCGACGTCGACTCATCCTCCGCTCCTCTCCAAGTCCTCGATCCATCCTTCGGCTGCACCCTCCCCCGCGGCGAAACCCTAGTCCGTCACCTCGCCGCCCGTCGCTGCAAGCCTATGGCGCCTGTGTGAGCGGACCAGCAGTCCGCCCCATCTCTCCCTTGGCCCCCCGCATCTGATGTTCCTCTCCCGCATCGTACTCCGCGACCTGGACTCCATCGACTCCCCGGCCTCCATGGCGTCCTCGAAGAAGGTTGTGACCCGTGACGAGTGGGGCGGAAGCTCCGCGACGTCAAGATCCGGAAGGAGGACATGAACCGCCTCGTCATGAACTTCCTCGTCACCGAGGGCTTTGTCGACGCCGCCGACAAGTTCCGCCTCGAGTCCGGCACCCAGCGTATTGCACGCTCGTCTCTCTCCCCCCGCCGTTGAACTTTCCGGGGAATTCGTTTGAATTTCTGATTTTATTTTTGCAGCGGAGATTGACCTAGCGACCATCACGGATCGTATGGAGGTTAAGAAAGCAGTACAGTCGGGTAATGTTCAGGAGGCGATCGAGAAAATCAACGATCTTAACCCTACGGTTCGTTTCTGTCTCTGTTCCTAGCAAAATTAGTTCTTATAACATCCGACATTTAGTTATTTTACCGTGTCGTGGAAGATCTCGAAGTAGGTTGTCGACTTTTGGTTGTTGGGCTGTACAGATTTGGTTTCCATCCTCCTTTAGGTTTGAATTAAATACGGTCAACTAGAGAAACACTCAGTTTTACAATGTGTGTAACTTGGATGTACTGTAGCTGTGTTTGTCTTTGTTTTTGTCAGCAATTTAGAGCCACGACTAGTTTAGAATACAGGAATAGAATCCTCCTACCCCAATCTAATCTGATTACCTGTCATGTTTTTGAGTGTATGCTGGAGCTTCCTGTTGTATCAAATGATATGACTCTGATTTGATCATCAGTTCTTACTGTTATTCTACTCTTTGATTAGTTGTCCACGTTTTTCCATACTTGATTGTTCAAATAGGAGCTGGAGATTCCTGTTGAGCAGGTTGTAGTTTTGAACATCTTTGTAACCGCTAGGCAACTGAAATCCTTAGCATCCAATATACTTGGACCAATCTAGGAGCCAGGGCCAAGTATTTTGAATATGAAAAAAAAACCCAACAGTATAAAAGATCGCCTTCTTTGATTACTGATTAAACTCAGCTGATTATTATGTTTGCCCAAAACTATTGAGTGATGACATGAGGATCCAACGTGACATCCTTTTTCCACAATCACATTCTGTTTCAGAATGGTGTTACCACCTTCGTTATCCCCTTGCTTGGAAATAGATAACAAGGGTTCCACACATTTTTACATACATCTCAGGACTCGGATAACATAGATGGCCACAAAAAACACCAGTCATATTGCACATATGGCTAGTCATTTACTGTGAGAGTTGTGTTGTTTTATTATCCTTTTTTTTTAAGGAGAATCCCTATCTTTTTTTAGTACAGCAGGGTTCCCTGTATGATTTTATTAATAAAAAGAAAAGAAGCTGTACAAGAAACACAAAGCTGTACAAGCAAACTGTGAAAAGCAGAAAACAACAAGCCTGAGAGAAGCTAGAAAACTAGGCTAGGGAATGTACAGCTTGTTGCATAGTCACCTAGAGCTAGCTATCAATTGGGCTTAGCCACCTTATTTCAGTTAAATCCCAATATCCATAATAAATGCTAGGTGCAATAAAGGATTAATCCCGCATGAGTAATTGTCAGGAGATTGATTCAACTTAAATGAGTGGCTATTGTGTGAGCTTGTTTTGAGGTTGAGAAAGGTGTGGAAGGCGATCCGCAAGCTTGCATGTGCCGAGCCATGCTGATTCACGACCGACGCGCATGAGCTTGGGCTCGGCTATCCAGGCCATGACATGAGTGTGCAGCGCCAGGGGAGGTTTTGTAGCTCTAAACAATGACCGACGCTGTGCCGGAGAAGGATAGAGTGTACCTTGGCTCCTAGTTCTACATTGGCATTTGTGAAAACTAAAAGGGTGGGAGTAAGGGGGACACCCAGGGTCTTGGACTCCTAGGTCTACATTTGCCATCTGTGAAAGCGAGAAGGATTGGAGTGAGGGGGATGCTGGACTGAGGTTTGCATAAAAGTGAGAAGGGTGGGAGTGATGACGACAGACTGATGGATGGAAGAAGGGTGAAATGAAGTATGACTGACCTAGTGATGGACCAAATAAGGGGTGGGAGTGAGAGACAATGGACCCAAGAAATTACCATAGTATATTAGGTCATAATAGATATAGATTAGAAGCATGTGTATTTGTTTGTGTTCTTCTGGGAGGAGCTCTGTAAAGGAAGCATTTGTTAACTCATGTCTCCTTAATCGTTATGCTGACTTGGATGAATGTATGCAGATTCTGGACACAAATCCCCAACTATACTTTCATCTCCAGCAACAGAAACTAATAGAGTTGATTCGCGGAAAAATAAATGAAGCTTTGGAGTTTGCTCAAGAAGAACTTGCACCGAGAGGCGAAAGAAAATGTATTTAATTTTCTAGATTTACCTTTGTACTTCATTTTGGTTTCAGTATTCAGATATGGTTTATTCCACACACAACTCAACCTCTTTAAATGTTTTGGCTTAATGCTTTTTCCCCTGATTTTGCAGCAAACATTTCTTGAGGAGATAGAAAAAAAACTGTAGCACTGCTGGTTTTTGAAGATGTAAAAATTGCCCTTATGGGGAACTATTGGATGTTTCTCAACGTTTGAAGACTGCAAGTGAAGTTAATGCTGCTATTCTTACAAGCCAAAGTCACGAGAAAGGTTAGTAACATCTATTGTTTAGTTCAACTACCAGAATTTAGATCAAATTGTTTCTTTTTTTTTTGGAATAGATCAAATTCTTTCCTGTGTAAATTTCTATTCATTGAGTAGTTCAAAGTTATATTTGGATAAAGGAAAGTGAGGCTGGTACCAATATATCTTAATAATCGAGAAGAAAGTTGGTGAAAAAAACTGAAATACGGTCATATCTATTTTCATTTTATACCACTTGAACATTTGACATCGCATTTATAATAAATTTATTGAGTTTGTATTTAACAACTTCAAGGTTTTGAAAAATACTCTCTGGCCCTAAATGTAGGTTGTTTTAGATTTGTCCTATATCATATGCATGATGTATTAAATGAAATTAATTGATGTTGTAGTTGTTATTACTTATTAGTGCATTTTTTTCTACTCCTAAATTTGGTCAAATTTAGACAGTTTGACTTATACAAAGCTAAAACGAAGTAAATTTCGGAGTGAAGGGAGTTTTCTATAGCCGACTCTATTAGTTCTGTGATTCTGTCACTGGATAAGAGGAATGTTATAACTATCTCATCTGCCTTAACATATAAGGCTCAGCAGTATTGTGGGCCTGAATCCTATGCAATGGTAGTATAACTTCAACTTGACAGTCAGCGACTTACCTGTTAGATGTATAGATGTTCTTTGCATATGTGCCACTTGCTAGTTCCTTCTAACATGGTATCAAAGCGTACATATGCAAAAAAACAGGCCAACCAATTCTATTCCAGACCCCAAAGGGAAAAGAATTGATTGGCCAGTTCCTTCTAACATTACCAACAGGTTCAGATAGTTAAAAATGTAGGGCCTTTTTTTTTCCTCTCTTGTGTTTATTAAGTGTTAATTAAATCTATATGTACTTGGAATGTTTTAAAGAATTTATGATATTTTCGTACAACTTTCAACGCTAAAACATTAAAATTTAGTTTTTAGTGCCTAAGTTTATTCAGGTTACACTATGGTTCAGTACTGTATGACGTGATTATGTTTGTCTTACTTATTTGGATTCACAAACTGCTACATCCCTTGTTTGGATATGTTGCAACTTGCCAGCTTTACTGAAGCTCCTCTGTATATTTCTTTTCCCACGTCGACAGATCCGAAGCTTCCAAGCTTGTTAAAGATGTTGAAATGGACACAAAATCAACTGGACGAAAAGGCGGCATATCCTCGAATCAACGACTTCACCACTGCCGCACTGGAAGATCCATCGATATGAATCTGCTGTGGAGTTTATAACTGAGGGTAGCCACCAAGCCTGCCTGGTGCCTGCATGTGGTTTGCGCCCTGAATCTGTCAATAGATGATCCGCTGCAGCGATTGAGTTCACCTATTTCACCAGTGTTTAAGCAGCTCAACGCAAGCAGCTGTTGATCTGAAAACTTCACCTGTGTTCTACCTGTACATGATGTAGAAGACATGTTTGAACCCCTTTTCAGTCAGTGAATATTGGATTTGATTTTTATGGACATATTCCTTTCAAATCTGTGGTACTTGCAACACACAAATTGTTTCAGTCATGGTTTGGGTCTTGAATTCACGTTTCTGCTGTCAGTTTGATGCAACTGTCCAAAGAAGCTCATTTTTTCGAATGTCAGAATCAATAGGAAGAGTTGCATTGGCGGCTACAGATTTTAGAAACCATTGTTTAGGATTTTTAGTAGTACAAGAACAATAAAAGATGAACAAACAGTACTTTGGTTTTTGTGCTGCGTACAACTTGCAGCTTTTCTTGACTATATATATGAAGGGAAAATACAGACTCCACGATCCATCTTCCCGGCGCGTGCCCAATCACACGACACACACGACTCAATCCTCTCCATTAATTCCACTTCAATTCCATACCCATATACTTCTCTACTTCAAACCCTCTCATTCCACTTCAATACCCAAACAAGCTCTCAGTGAGCTACACATGCGCACAACCCAAGGAAATAAACAAACGGACGCTAACTGAACCACAAACACACAGCTCATTCTGACTGGCTGATTTGTTGTGAAGGAAAAGTACTTACAAATTGACTGAGTCAAACGGCTGATAAGCTGAAGCGGACATGGTGGTGTGGTCTTAAGGGAAGAAGGTCCCATCACCAATTGCTTCTTCATCACTAATTGCTTAAACTGGTGTTTCTTGTCAGGGTCTAGAATTAGGTCCATCCGGGTTGGCTTGTTCGGTCCGACGATTTCGTAGTACCACTCTGGGCTGGGATTTTTTCAAAATTTTGCCTTTTTCAAAATAAATTTCAAATCTATCCCTAGTTTGAAACAAATTACACCCGGTATCCCTTTTTGTCGCGCCATCTCCGGTGGCGTGATTTTTTTCCCGTCGCCCACCGCGTGTGGCGCGACCGGGTGCTGGCGGGCCGCGGGCTGGGTTGACCGATTCTTTGGCGTGGCATGATCTGCGGGCCCCGGCACGTCGCGCCAGTGCATGCGGCGCGACGGACCGAAGATGGGACTCCATGCAAATAATACTATAAAGTCGTATCCGGCTTTGGGAAAAAATGTCGCATCGATTACATCGTAACACTTTTTGTTTGTTTGTGGTATTTGTTGTCCTATCATAACCTAACTAGGTTCAAAAGATTCATCTCGTCGTGTACATCAAAACTATATAATTAGTTTGTTTATTTAACTACATTTAGTGCTCCATGCACGAGGTAAAAGATTTAATGTGATGGGTAAATAATGAATTTTGGAGAGAGATTTTGGAATCTAAATGCACCCTACATGCTGCAGCCTGCCCGTCCCGGTGCATGCCAGCTGATTTGTTTAGATTCATGGAATTTGGGAAAAAATGTCACATCGAGACACTATAGCACTTTTTGTTTGTTTATGGTAATTTTTGTCCTACCATAACCTAACTAGGCTTAAATGATTAGATCTCGTCGTGTACATCAAAACTATATAATTTATTTTTTTTTATTTACTTACATTTAGTATTCCATGGATGAGGCAAAAGATTTAATGTGATAGGGTAATAATAAATTTTGGAGAGAGAATTTTTGGAATCTCATAGCCCTATTGTTTTTCATTCTCGCTACCAATAAATGCAAGGCACAGCTAGGCAGCAGCGCATGCACCGGCTACGGCAGTAGGGTGCATTTAGATTCCAAAATTCTCTCCAAAATTCATTATTTACCCATCACATTAAATCTTTTACCTCATGCATGGAGCACTAAATGTAGTTAAATAAACAAACTAATTATATAGTTTTGATGTACAATGACGAGATCGAATCTTTTGAACCCAGTTAGGTTATGATAGGACAACAAATACCACAAACAAACAAAAGTGTTACAAAGAATGTCGATGCGACATTTTTTCCCAAAGCTGGATACGACTTTGTAGTATTATTTGCATGGAGTCCCATCTTCGGTCCGTCGCGCCGCATGCACTGGCGCGACGTGCCGGGGCCCGCATCATGCCATGCCAGCAACCGGTCAACCCGGTCGCGCCACATGCGGTGGCGCGACGTGTAAAAAATCACGCCACCGAAGATGGCGCGACAAAAAAAGGGATACCGGGTGTAATTTGTTTCAAACTAGGGATAGATTTGAAATTTATTTTGAAAAAAGGGGCAAAATTTTGAAAAAAATCCTCTGGGCTGTCGAGCACCATGGAGAGGGGCTCTACTGTAAGTTGGAGGGTATTCCTTCCGATACTGTCTAGGTACTTGTTTGCGGTAAATTTACGGTATCCGGTGTCCCTGGAATCCAGCGCAGTATAACACATGTAACGCCAGTTCTGCGCTAGATCCCACAGCTGACTCGTACGTTCCGGCCCGATGCTCCAGTAGCGCCCATTATTTTCTGCGCCTAAGCCGGAGTAGCGATCATTCATCCTGGTGGGCTCGCAAACCGAAAACATCAGGGTTGCCAATGCCGTCCCATGGTTGTCCTTAGAATTCACCCGAGCTGGGTCCAACGGGAAACAAGTACTTTTCGAGAGTATTTGCACGGACCTCACTGCCGAACCGAAGCCCGGATCCTCGTTCATCAGTATTTGCTTGACATCCTCGAAGCTGCATCCAATCATGTTATGGTAGCTCACGGAGCAGCCGGCGCCTATGGCATTGTATTCGGGTGGGAGCTTCCGGTCGGGATTATTTTCCTAAAACTCGTAACACGACCAATCCATGTTGATGATACCCTTCCAGTACATGTTGTCACTTCGCTTGACTGCAATCACCCACGATCCCGTGACCTCCTCCACCACCTTGATGTGAAGCCACCTCGGCGGTTGACCAATACATTGCCTAGGGAGCACCCTGAGACCATCACCGCAGCTGGGTGTGGCGTTTCTTTCTCTTTCAATTACTAACCCCCAGTTGAATTCTTCGTTCTCAAAAAAGAGTGGGAGCTTCCGGTAGGGATTCTTTTCCCAAAGCTCGTAACACGACCAATACTTGCTGATGATATCCTTCGAGTACATGTTGTCACTTCGCACTGCAATCACCACCCACGATCCCGTGACCTCCTCCACCATCTTGATGAGAAGCCACCCCGACGGTTGGCCAATACATTGCCTAGGGAGCACCATGAGACCATCACCGGAGCTGGGTGTGGCGTTTCTTTCTCTTTCAATTACTAACCCGCAGTTGAATTCTTTGTTCTCAAAAAAGAAGGTAGCAGAGTACTCTACTAGCTGATTTATTGTGACAGAAAAATATTGCTCAATGACTGATTCCAACTTCTGATAAGCTAAAGCGCACATACTCTCAGGAATCTTGTACTTAACCACGCCCTCCTGGATGACACCAAAGCAAGTGCGCAAGTTGCCATTTCGCTCGATTTGAATCTTCAGTGATACCTTGGCCGCCTTGTCCTGGGCATACATCATGATGCGATGCGTGTACCCGTGACCCTCGTCATCAAGGCCATGTGTGGCAAGCAAGGTGCGCAGCTGCTCAAAGGAACCACGGGTAAAATCTACATAGGGGCTGATGGTGAACTTCATATCAAAATATCGTTTTTCAGCATTTACTCCTGTGTGCTGGACAGCATTAGCTATGTTCGGCAGGCTGGTGGCAGATGACTGGTGTTGATTTGTTCTCACCGAAACATACGGGTGGCTGGCTGGTACTGTCAAGTCAAAGAAAAGACGAGCCATTTCATCGCACACTACAAACTTAATTCCTGCAACAGAGATTATTGTCTAAAGCTTAAACTCAAAGCACAAAACGTGGATAACAACTCGATAGAATATTCTAAAAATCATCATAAAGAACATTTTCTCGAAATTGATTCATCTTTTTAAAATCCAAACATCCACCTAGTTAGGGAAAACATATTCGATCGATATTTCACGATATTTCCAAAATTTCGTGTTTATTAGTGGGGTTCGAAAAAATATTTACCAGCCGAAATTGATTATTATAATTTTTCTAAAAAATAAATTAGATAAATAAAAAAATGAAAATAAAAAAATCCTAAATTCCTGAAATTCCATTTTTCATCGCTGGGACCAATTTTTTTCTCTACCAGAATTAAAAACCTTGCACTTAGTTGGTACAACTCATTGGGTTAGATCTACTTCATAAATCCTAGCATCCACCATGGATAGCAATACTTTGGCCCTATTTATTTCAAATTATGGTCGATTTTGAAGGCTCAACTATGGGAGATTAAAATTCAGATGACTCTCATAATCCATAATTTAGAATCCAGATAGATTCTAGATTCTGCTAGATTATGGATTATGAGAATCATCGGACTTTTGAATCTGTCATAATCGTACATTCAAAATCGGCCATAATCTAAAACAAATAGGGCCATCCAAATCGATCTAGGTGATCCACGAAACATGGATCTGCGATGCTTTGCAGGACCCTGGTATTTGGATCTGCGACACTTAGCAATACTCCAACAAATTTGAAACTCTGCCAAGCATAATCTAATCCTAAAAATCCTCATCAAGCTAGTGAGACATCAAGCCAAAAACAAGAGAAATGTCTTCCTACAGTCCATCAACAAAGAATGATGTGGGAGGAGGGTATGGTGGATCTTATTTACCGAGTTCTTGAAGGAGGAGCGTCGGGCTGATCTTGAAGGAGGAGGAGCGTCGGTGATGACTCGTCCTGCTCTCAATTGACGGTGCGAGGGGGCTTCTCAGAGGAACGATGGTGGTGGTGGTGGTGGTGGTGAAGGCGGATCGCCAAAGGTGGAAGGACGCGAGGAGGTAGCGGAGGGTTTGGACAAGGATTTGGCGGCGCCTTGAGGAGATGGGGGAGGGTTTGGATCTGAACGAGGGCCGTTTTTATAGAACACATCAGTTGGTTGGGGAGGAGCTAGGGTTTTTCTTGAGTGTACGATTCAGATCTGACGGTGGGCTCGAGGGTTGAGGGTTGAGAAAAGTTGTGTACCCGGCCGGAGGTCAGGTAAATGCTGTGGGCTTCAAGGCAGACATGGTAGGTTGCAAAAAATATGTAGCGTATGGGCCGAAATAGCATTGCACTTAATAAGAGGTAAATGGTATGCTTTTCATGAGCAATGACACAGGCGTAATATGATCCCAAGAAGCTCCACCACCACCACCACCAGATTTGAGAATGACATTTGGATTCATGCATATGATGTTTCATGGAGATCTGACGACCGCGACTAAAAATCGATGAATTTGTTAAAGGGCCGAGGTTGCAAATTACAAAACAAAACAAAAACTCCAAAATTTGCAGTACTCAAGGAAAGCACATTCCATGGAAGTAAATAAACACTAGGACAATCGCTGGGGACACCAGATAGGACAAGCAAAAGAAGTAAACGGGTAGCATGGAACAATAACCAAGAGCAACACAGAAAGGGAGAATGTCCGCATCGGTTGCTCTTCGCTGCTATACAAACCGCCTCCATCTGTAAGATGCAGAAGAGGAAGAGCTTCTGACGGCTGCTGCTGCTTAGAATGAAGGAACGGGGTGCTTTGGGTTGGGTCGCAAACATGCTTCTCTTTAAATACAACGAACGTACTGCGTCCGAGCTGCCTTGATGCCCTAGACTGAGTTTTGGAGGTCCGTGTACCGTCTCTTTAATTTGTTTTCTCACATCACATGGCTTCACGTTGCACAAGGCTCGAGCAAATGGTCGCGATTGGGTTGGTTTCACGTGCCTCTCGCGAATCAAATCACGTGGCCCTCGAGTGCGAATTCGAATTTCGAAACCATATTCGAATCTCCACGGTAGAATGGAGTACTATGAAGAGCGAGTTCTTTTGAAAACTTTTCTCACCTAATTTGTGCCCGCCTTACCCCTCACACCGGACCCACCTGTCATCAATTAATTAAGGAGTGGATGGGGTTGAAGGCCCGTAGAATCGCAATTTGGAGAGCGTTTCTGCCAAAAACGAATTGTTTTTCTCACCCGATCTCGCCTTACCCACACACCGTGTACCCATGTCGGGCCCACCCATCCGCTTCGGACGTTTCGCTCCGCGCGGCCAGCCGTTCCGACGCACCTCCACCTGTCGCCGGGCTGCGTCACTGTAACCAGCCTAGATTACGATAACTGGAACTAGAAGGAACTCGCAACTCCGGCCATGCCGAGAAAGCGCCGCCGCCGCCGGCCACCAAGGCACGGACTCGGTTCGTGTTCTGATCCGGTTCAAGTTCGACTTCGTTGCCAAGGCAACCTTTACAAGGGAACGGTCACCGCTCCGCCCGTTACATGGGCTTCAACGAATTGAACTGTAAAGCGTCTTGGGCCGAAACGTAGCACACCCAGTCGGCGCCCTGGACTCTTGGATTGGGCCGCCTGCTTCGCTTGGTGTTACTCTCCCCACCTGTATTGCTGGCGCCTTCCTTGGAATCCGCTTCCTCCTCTCGAAGACGGCATCGCTTGGGGGCGGTGACATCCCTCCCCCGATGAAGCACAGCTTGACCCCAAGCCGTTGATCTTGGAAACTCTTGCTTCAATGCTTCTTCATCTTCCCAGGTAGCCAAATCAACTGGAAGGTGAGACCACTTGACAAGTACTTGAGGGACTGGGACATCATCACGAATGTGGAGACGACGATCCAGCACCTGTTCAGAATCAGTAAATGCATGTCAGGGTCTGGTAATTCGGAGCTCACCGAAGTGACAGCAGAGATGGCCTTCTTGAGTTGGGACACATGAAACACCGGATGTATCTTGGAGTTGATTGGCAAAAGAAGTTCATAAGCCACATCATTAACTTGATTGATAATCTTGTATGGACCAAAGTATCTGAAACTCAGCTTGTTGGAAGATCTATTAGCCAAAGAGGTCTGCACATAAGGTTGGAGTTTGACAAAAACCCGATCACCAACAGTGAATTGTCTGAAGCTTCTTTTCTTGTCAGCTTGAGTTTTCATTTTCCTTTGTGCTCTTTGCAGGTGTTGCTGAGCGAGCTGCTGCATCAACTGACGATTCAGGAGGTAATCTTCCACTCCAGAAGGGCAGTTGGAACCAGGAGGAGTCAAACCAATATCCCCGGGGTGATGACCATATAGAATGTAAAATGGAGTGTTACCAAGGGAAGAATGGTAAATCTTGTTATACCAATATTCTGCCAAAGACAGCCATGCGAGACCATTTTGTAGGACATGAGTGAACAAAGCATCTCAAATATGTTTCTAGACATTGATTCACTCTTTCAGACTGACCATCTGATTGTGGATGATAAGCAGTTGTCATATGCAACTTGGAACCCAGAATTTTGAACAAACCCTTCCAAATATTGCTGGTGAATATCTTGTCCCTGTCAGATATCATAGCTTGTGGCAGTCCATGTAACTTGAAGATATTGTCCAAAAAAACAGTAGCAACATGCATAGCAGTAAATGGATGTGCTAGGGGTATGAAATGAGCATACTTAGTAAATTTATCAACCACTACTAAGATGCAATTGTATGAGTTGGACTTAGGAAGGCCTTCAACAAAATCCATTGTTATCACAGACCAAGCACCATCAGGTATTGGAAGTGGGCTGAGTAAACCAAGAGAAGCTATTCTTTCAGCCTTAGCCTTGTTGACAAATGGTGCAATTAGCCACAAATTCCTTAACAAACTGTTTCATATGAGGCCAAGCAAACAGTCTCTTAGTTCTGTGATAAGTGGCTTCAAAACCAGAGTGTCCCCCAACAGGGCTGTCATGTAATGCTGACAAAACCTGCTGCTGTAAAGAGACTGAAGAGCCAAGCCATATTCTGGACTTGAAATATATGATTCCCTTGATCAATGAGTAGTGTCCATTGGGAGATTGGACTGCTAATTCTTGCAGCAGCTTAGCAGACTCTTGGTTAAGAGTGTAAGAATTTTGGAGATCTATTACCCAGGCAGGAGTAACCACAGAGACTGCACATAGGTCATGAAAACTACCATGTATAGTTCGAGACAAGGCATCAGCCACCTTGTTTTCTAGACCTTGTTTGTAGACAATTTTGTAACTGAGGCCCAACAGCTTGGTAAGAGCTTTGTGCTGCCAAGGTGTAGATAATCGTTGATCATCCAAGTGAGTCAAGCTTTTACGGTCCTTTTTAATTGTGAATGTTTTGTGCAGCAAGTAAGGACGCCAGTGATCAACTGCCAACAATATGGCAAAGCATTCTTTCTCATATGTAGAAAGACCTTGTGCCTTGGGACCTAAGGCTTTGCTAAGAAAAGCTATGGGATGTCCTTTTTGTTGCAAAACAGCTCCTATTGCCTTGTCAGAAGCATCAGTTTCAATTTCAAAGGCCTCTGTAAAGTCTGGCAATCCCAACACCGTGCGATCATGAGAGCCTTCTTAAGAGCCAAGAATGATGATTCTGTATCTGCTGTCCATACATACAACTGCCCCTTTTTCAGCAAATTGGTCAAAGGTTTAGACAGCAGACCGAAGTTCTGAACAAACTTTCTATAATACCCTGCCATCCCCAGGAAACTTCTGAGCTCCTTAACATTCTTAGGTGAAGGCCACTCAGCTATAATTTGCACTTTCTTTGGATCAGTAGAGACACCAGCAGAGCTAATCACATGACCCAGGTAGGATAACTCTCTTTGAGCAAATGAGCACTTCTTGAGTTTGACATAAAACTGATGCTTAGCTAGCAATTCAAACACTGTCTGGATGTGAACCAGATGTTCTTCCCAAGAGGAGCTATAGATGAGCACATCATCAATAAACACAACCACAAATAGTCTCAACACTGGAGCCAAAATTGTATTCATCACTTCCTGAAGGTACACGTCCACCAAGTTACTCCATAGGGCATGACATTATATTCAAAATGGCCATGATGAGTTTGAAAAGCTGTTTTGAATTCATGTCCTTCAGCCATTCTGATTTGATGGAACCCTGAGCTCAAATCCAGTGATGTGAACCAAGAAGCTCCATGTAGCTCATCAAGCAGCTCATCTATGATTGGCAAGGGGTATTTGTTTTTAACTGTCAAAGCATTCAATCTTCTGTAGTCAATGGATAGACGCCAATCACCAGTCTTTTTCTTGACCAATAGTGCTGGAGAAGCAAATGGAGAAGAACTTGGCTTGATCCATCCCTTAGCTAGCATTTCCTGAATCTGTTTCTCTATTTCAGTTTTCTGGAATGGGCTATATCTGTATGGCCTGAGTCGAAAAGGATTACTGCCCTCCATCGAGGTATTGTATGATCATGATCTCTTTTAGGTGGTAGCCCCGGTATTGGTTGGAATATCTTTGGCATATTGATCTACTAACTCGCTTTGCACTTGTTTTGGCAAGACTGGTTCTGGAGATGAGTCAGTTGTGATCTCATTAAGCTGCACCATGTGTAAAATGGAACCCTTCTTGATCATAGCATCAAGTTGGGATAGATCAATTGGTGGTCCCATCACTGCCTGTGATTGTATGCCATAGACTCTAACTGGTTTACAAGGAATATCAAACTGAATCCACTGATCTCTCCAATGTACATGCATAGGACTGATTGCAGCTAACCAATCCATCCCCAATACCACATCATAACATCCAATAGGAATAATCTTAAATGAATTTCTGAAATTAATTCCTTGTAAGTTCCAGAGCTGGTTAGGGAATTCATGAGTGCATGACAATGTATTTCCATTGGCTACCTTAACTGTACACTCCTGCTCTAAAGGTACCTTACCAGGTAATAAAGCTGCCAACTCTTCACTGATAAAAGCGTGTGTGTACTTCGAGTCTACAAGCATGTATACCTCAATGTTATCAATAAAACCTCGAAGCTTCATGGTTTTGACTCCATCCATTCCTCTCATAGCTTGCATAGAAATTTGACAGAGATCATCACCAGAATCTGAATGTTCTTCTGTTGGAGAAGGTGGTGTTGGACTGTCATCAGATATAATAGACCCGGACTTCTTCCATAGCCGCCACAGATACCTTCTGACAGATATGGCCATGATTCCATTTCTCACCACATTTGAAACAGAGACCCTTTGCTCTTCTGTAATTTTTCAATGTTGTGAGCTTGTCTTCAGGAATCTTTAACTTGCTTGATTCTGGGCTTTTCTTATCATCAGTATATTGTGAAGAATATCTTGATGGAAATCCAGTGTAAGAAGAACCAGGTCTTGAATGATCATAATTGCCTTTCTTGTAAGTCTGGTTGCCCTCAGTCTTCTTGATGTAATTGCTGGTTCCATTGAGTGCCTCCTCCTGCAATAAAGCCAAAGAACTCGCAGAGTCCAAGTCTTGGGGCTTATGCATAATTACAGCAGCTCTAATATCTTTCTTAAGGCCATCAATAAATCTGTTTGTGATAACAGACGAGGAAGGTGAGGATCATGGGCTAAAAGTTGGTGGATAAGATCGAGTAGTTTTCGATGTATTCAAAGAACCCGATTGGTTTGTCCCGATGTGGAAGAACTGTCTCATAAGGAAATTGTGCTCATCTCTATCAAATTTAGCATGTATCAAATTGGCAAACTCTTCCCAAGAGAGACTATAAAAACAGATAGATTGGACAGTTTGGAACCAAAGAGCGGCTGAGCGATGGGGTGCATAGTAGAGTATCTAATCCACAGATTTGGTTCAACTTCGTACATGGCAAAAAATGATTGGCAATTTTTAACCACAGCTTAGGATTTGTTCCATCAAAGGTAGGAAATGGGGCTTCAGGTATCTTAGGGCGATGGTTTGAATGGGCATAATAGGAACTATGATGAGCGGCATTGGTACAAAACGGTATGAGGTAGCCGAGTAACGAGGGATTTGAGGAACGAGGATTGGTGAGATTTAGCGCACCTTGGGCGGTGTGGCCCGGGGCAGTGGTATACACCACCCCGAAACCACCCTCGCGGTGGTCTAACGACCCGGCATCGTCCCGTTGGGATGTGGCACCAGATGGGCGGCGCCCGACGCCAACGACGACTGTGGAGGCTGGGTTCCACTCGCCATCGCAGATGTGACGACTTCGCCTTCCTGTAATTCGACGAAGTGTGATGTAGAGGTACCGCTTGGGGAAGATTGATGAGGGCGTTGTCGATCTTCGTCTCCGTGTTGCCGACCAGCCGCGTCTCAGTCTTTGGACGCGGCCATCCATCGCCGGCTTCCACGTCTTTGAAGTCGCCCAAGCTTTCTTCGACGCCGCCGAGGTCCTTCGACTTTTTGCTGAGGAGGCCAAGGATCTGGCCGAGCTTCTCCTCCGGCGTGCTCGAGCCATGACGAGGCGAAAATCCGCAGGAGTGTGTCGCCGCATTTTTCGCGTTGAGGTGAAGATGGTGGTGAATTGCGGTGGTGGCCGAGGTTGGGGACGAAGGGAATAAAGCGGATATGGTGGTGATTTTGGGTGGAGTAGAGCCGGGATCGAAACGAATCTGATACCGGATGTAACCAGCCTAGATTACGATAACTGGAACTAGAAGGAACCGCAACTCCGGCCATGCCGAGAAGCGCCGCCGCCGCCCGGCCACCAAGGCACGGACCGGTTAGTGTTCTGATCCGGTTCAAGTTCGACCGTTGCCAAGGCAACCTTTACAAGGAACGGTCACCGCTCCGCCCGTTACATGGGCTTCAACGAATTGAACTGTAAAGCGCCTTGGGCGAAACGTATCACACCCGGTCGGCGCCCTGGACTCTTGGATTGGGCCGCCGCCGGCTGGTGTTACTCTCCCCACCTGTATTGCTGGCGCCTTCCTTGGAATCCGCTTCCTCCTCTTCGAAGACGGCATCGCTTGGGGCGGTGACGGTCACCACCGGTACCGGGCATCCGCGCGGACGCCGGCCCGTGACGAGCCTGGTTGCTGTCACCTCGCCGCGGCGGGACCGTCATGAAACCGGAGCCGCTGCGCGGGGCTGGGCTCGCAGTCGCTGCTGATGTCGCAGGTGGGTGGCAACGTGGAATAGATGGTTTTGCCGCACCCGTCACCCCATCCTAAATACCTAATCTCCCTCGGTCACCCGTCACCCCCGTTCGGCGTCCGCCATGGCTGACAACACGGCTGACAAACAGCACGCGAGAAGAAATTCGATTCGCTGGAGGAAGAAGATGCAACTATTGGGCTAAGCAAACCGTTCGTTATTTTATTTGGGCCATGCCTTCACTTCTGGAGCCCATCTGTTTATCCGGGGCATCCGTTGGTAGGTGCCTATTTCTTTAATTGTTCTTAGCTCGTTGTTTATTTTGTTATGTTATTTGATTAGTTGGTTAATTTGGTTAATAAATTAGGAAGCACGGTTGAAAGTTAAAAGAAGGGTAAAGTCAATGCAAAAAATGAGCAGTATATAGTGCAATTGACAATTAATTTTCATGGCAAATACGACAAAAATTGTTTGTTTTATTTGTGTTCTTATATGCTCCTAATTTTGAACCTTGATAGGAGCACCCTTTGGAGTGGCAAATACTCTATCTTGTTGAACTTTGTATTCCTTCCTCGCCAGCGTCAAACAAGATCACCTTTGCCACATCCCGCGTCCCTTGCTCTCTCAGCTCGCTGGGTAGTCTCATCACTTCGATCACAGCGAGTCGCTATCCGCATGAAGTCCCCTTCCTTCTCGGTGTCCGTAACCACGGCGTCCCAGCTCCACGACGCCATCGACCGCCTCCTCCCGCTCCTCCGCGCCGACGCCTCCCACGCCTCCGCCGCGCGCGAGATCGCCGCGGCCGTCGCATCATTCCGGGCGCACTCCACCCTGCTCTCCAACCGCATCCTCCACCTGCTCTCCTCCCACCCGTCCACTCTCCCGGACGCTGTCGCCCTCCTCTCCTCCCTCCCAAGCACCGATGTGTGCTCCTATAACACCCTCGTCGCGGCGCTCGGCCGCTCCCAGCGCGGCCTCGCCTCCGCGCGCGCTGTTCGACCAAATGCCCCGGAGGGACCACTTCTCCTGGTCCGCCATCGTCTCCGCGCACGTGCGCCACGGTCAGCCCCTCGCCGCGCTCGCCATCTACCGCCGGATGCTGCGGGAGCCGGGGAGCGCCGTCACGGACAACGAGTTCACCGCGTCCAGCGCGCTCGCCGCGGCCGCGGCCCGCTCGGTGCGCGCGCGCGGGAGGGAGCTGCACTGCCACGTGGTCAGGAGAGGGATCGACGCGGATGCCGTCGTCTGGAGCGCGCTCGCAGACATGTACGCCAAGTGCGGGCGCGTGGACGACGCGAGGAGCGTGTTCGATAGGATGCCCGTTCGGGACGTCGTCTCTTGGACGGCCATGGTGGAGAGGTATTTTGACGCCGGGCGCGATGGTGAAGGCTTCAGGCTGTTCGTGCGCATGTTGAGGAGTGGCATTCAACCGAACGAGTTCACTTACGCGGGGGTTCTGCGTGCTTGTGCAGAATTCACCTCTGAGAAACTTGGGAAGCAGGTGCATGGCCGAATGACAAAGAGCAGGGCAGGGGACTCATGCTTTGCAGAGAGTGCGCTTCTGCACATGTACTCCAAGTACGGTGACATGGGAACTGCAGTGCGTGTCTTTAGGGGGATGCCAAAGCCGGACTTGGTGTCGTGGACGGCCATGATCTCTGGCTGTGCGCAGAATGGGCAGCCAGATGAGGCATTGCATTACTTCAACATGTTATTGAGGTCGGAATCAGGCCTGATCATGTCACCTTTGTTGGTGTTCTATCTGCATGTGCTCATGCTGGCCTGGTCGATAAAGGTCTGGGTATCTTCCATTCGATAAAGGATGAATACGGTATTGATCATACTGCTGATCATTATGCCTGTGTGATTGATCTCCTCAGCCGGTCAGGCCTGTTTGAGCGAGCAGAAGAGATGATAAACACAATGTCTGTGAAGCCTAACAAGTTCCTTTGGGCGTCCTTGCTTGGTGGCTGCCGGATTCATAAGAATGTCCGCCTTGAAAGGTGGGCAGCGGAAGCATTGTTTCAAATTGAACCTGAAAATCCAGCAACATATGTTACTCTAGCCAATATTTATGCATCAGCTGGTTTGTTTGATGAAGTCGAGAATACAAGACAGATCATGGAGTTAAAGGGCATAACTAAAATGCCGGCCTCAAGTTGGATTGAGGTTGGGACAAGAGTTCATGTGTTTCTGGTTGGGGATAAGTTGCATCCTCAAGCTGAAGAAGTATACGCCCTTCTGAATAAGCTGTATGTGAAGATGAGAGAAGAAGGGTATGTGGCAGACACTGGATTTGTTCTCCATGACGTTGAAGACGAGCAGAAGCAGCAGGACATTGGTTATCATAGTGAGCGGCTTGCTGTTGCTTTTGGAATCATTGCCACTCCAAAGGGTACTCCTATCAAGGTTTTTAAGAATCTGCGCATTTGTGGGGACTGTCATACCACTATTAAGTTAATATCCAAGATTGTGCAGAGAGAGATCATTGTCAGGGACTCTAATAGGTTTCATCACTTCAAGAATGGGAGTTGTTCTTGCAGGGACTATTGGTGATCTGTGCTTCATGTACAAGGAAATGGATCAATGTACAGCAGTACTGATATTGTGGCATTGTTTGACATGTTAACTCTTTTTTATGCGGTACAACTAGGCAAAATGTAACAAAAATGGCACTTGAACATTTCTGCAAATTCTGTGACCTTCTATCTAGACAGATCTGTCATGGAATACTAAACACTCATTTGGCTTGCTCCTTTGCAGATGAGCATGCACATGCTGCAGTTGTTGTTTTTTGGCAAATGCGAAAGAAAGAAAGAAGGTGAGGAACTGACAACCTGATGAATATCTGTTACACAAACCAGTTGTTGTTTTTGGCAAATGCGAAAAGAAAGAAAGAAGGTGAGGAACTCACAACCTGATGAATATCTGTTACACAAACCTACATGGATGTAGGCCTTACTAAACCTTGCACATCTGATCTGTTTGAAGTACCAAAGTTGATATCTTTCTTTCTGCTACTCTTTGTTAGTAACAAATCATGTAAATAAGAGAATGTATTTTTGGTGTTAAGTTTGGCAAAGGCTGCTTTGCAATGTTTTTACTTGGATCCATGTATGTTTTGGAGTTTTACTATGAAAGAAAGGCAACCACAATTCAAAAGGCTGAACAGGGTGGCTATATTTCAAGCAAACAAGTAGCACAACGGCTCTACCGCACTTGGTATATTTCACAGACAAAGTAATCACAATATACTTTACTCTGCATCTAATAAATTACAATAAGAATTGCAATAGAAAGTCAGTTAGATGAATCGCAGGACTTCAGATCGGAGTATAGTGTATTGTATTTGATAAGTATGGCACCTCGAATCACATTACAAGAGTTCACATAGATATATAATCAAGAGGCTTTGATAAGTATGGCACCTCGAATCACATTACAAGAGTTCACATAGATATATAATCAAGAGGCTTTCTTATATCTGTATCTCATAGCACAGCCCACGTAAACTATCAAATTCAGAAAGCTTATCCCTGCAATTAACCAAAAGAACCGGTCGAGATGGCCTTCATTCAGATTGTCAGGGATCCATCCAGGATCTCCTCCCTGTGTTGTAATGTATGACACCAACGTCAGTACGATGGAGCTTACATAGCTTCCCAGTGAGACTGTAATAAGTGCAAATGCACTACATAAACTCCTCATGGCATCTGGGGCCTCATCATAAAAAGAACTCAACTTGACCTATACAAGTAAACACCTCAGCAGCGCCCACCAAGAAATATTGTGGTATTTGCCAAAGAATGCTCATTGGAACAGCAACATTCTCATGAATAAGACCTTCAGACCTGGCAATCTCTAAACGCTTCAACTCAACAAGAGCTGCAGATACCATTGCAATAATGGACAGAACTAGTCCAATTCCCATCCGCTGTAGCTCAGAAAACCCCTTCTCCCTTTTGGTGAATTTTCTAGCTATTGGCACCAGAATGCGGTCATAAAGTGGAACCCATATGATGACGCTGATTACATCAAAAGTTGAGAGAGATGCAGGAGGAATGTTGAAAGACCCAATGCGCTTGTCAAGAACCATGCCCTGCTCTATGAACATGGAAGAGTTTTGGGCATAAACAGCACTGAATATGATAGTAGTAGCCCAAATGGGAAACATTCTTATTAGGATCTTCAATTCTTCCACCTGGGTAACTGTGCAAAGCTTCCATGGGTCTGTAAAGGATTCACTTTTCAGATCAGCAGATGAGATAATGGCAGCTCTATCAAGGAACCTAAACAAAAGAGAGGTAGATAAAATGTTATCGTAGTCACACAAAAAAAACAAGAAGTCTGCAAATCAAGCTGCCTACAGGCGTAACATACTTGGAAAATACAATTATGCAAGTAACACGTGTAAGCCTGCCATTGGGGAGGGTTTGAACAAACCCGTTTGTGCCCATATCCAAATCCATTTGTATTTTATCCATTCTATACCCTCCCTGTAATTATCCATACCCAATGGATAACTCACACTAGCTAATCATATGGATCAATATTTAACTCATCCAAAAAAAAAAAAAAAAAAATCTACAACTTGTACCCTATTAGCAGTGGGTATACCCATACCCTACCCGTTTCTAATGGGTAAATAAATTCTCATCCATACCCTACCCGTTTGATGTGGATATGGATTTGGAGATGGATTTTGGATGCCTACTGACAGGCTTAAACACGTGTCTGGTCCTGCCCTGAGCCTTAGGTTATGTTACATAGGTACAATCATTGCATTTATATGCAAGCATTTAACAAGATCACTAGTACACAGTAACAGGTGTCACGATGCATTTGCATCCTCAATGGAGGTTCTAGTTGATTTGGATTACTATTGACTACTGAATATTGACAGTTAAATCAAATTCACTATTCCAATTGTATTGGATGTCTAGGTAGAACCACAACTTACTACTACTCTTTGTCTAAGGCTCACAAAAAGTGTTGTTTAGGACACTGGCAATTTAAAATGGTCCCCCAAAAAGCTACTTTTACAACTAATTTCTGCTGCAGTATAATGGTATCAACTACTTTTCGAGATGAATGAACTCATACCATTATTTCATTCTCAACATATGAAGCATATTGCAGCCAAAGTATGGATAATTCAATTGAACTTGAGGAAATATCATGGTTGTCTGATCCTATCAATAATTCCTATTTATTTATTTATTTATTTATTATTGCATTTATGTACTTATTTTGCAGTATCCTCAATTTGTGACAGTAAAAGGTTTGTAGTGAAGTTCAATGTCTTTATGGCATATAGTAAGTACTGCCATTTCCAAACATTCCATAAATGCAGTGCCACATGACACTGAAACTAAAGTAGTAAGTAGTGACTGCATCAGAGAGAATGAGAATTACTCGAGCTCATTTGTGTGCTCCAGCTTCCGGCTTCCCTCAATTGCTGAAGCTTGGCCATCAACTTCATAAAGGAGAGATGTATCATGTGGCACTTCAATGTGCCACTTACGAAATGCTGCTATAACTACCTGGCACACCCTTGTGAGTGGACTCCCACCAGGTTTTTGGAATCTGTACTTATTTGAAGCTGTGAAGAAGAATGAAATAGATAATGCCATGAATACAGTAGGAATCGCGAATCCTATTCCCCAGCCAGTGTTATCTTGTATCCACACTATGATAGTGCCTGATATGAATGAACCAATATTTATACAGAAGTAGAACCAATTGAAGAAGGAACCCTTCTTAGGTCTCTCTTCTGGGTCAGTGTCATCAAATTGATCAGCGCCAAAGGCGTTGACACAAGGTTTGATACCTCCAGTCCCTAGGGCTATCATATAGAGACCAACAAAAAATATGCCATACTGAAGTAAGCTTGCTTCTGGACAAACTGTTCTTAAACATGAAGGTGGCTGCAATGCTGGGACTGATGCTGACAGCGTCAATATAGCCAGGCCCTTCAGTAAAGAAAAAAGAGGTCATATACTTGATTTAAATAGTGTTTCAGGATGGGGACATGGGTAGACATATTTTTCACATGATTAAATTATAAGAAAACAAAATATTAAAATGTTCGATTTGAGTTAATCCGAATCTGACACTAATGATGCAATCCATTATCCTACATGTTCATTTTCAATGCTCAGTGGGCTCCACAATATAAGAATAAAGGCTATCCATAAAATATTAAGTAGCATATACCACAAATATATTATTTTTATTTTTTCTAAGTTACAATGGGATGCATATTGTACTAAAATATGGTTATTACTTGGGGTTGGCAATATCTTTGTACTTACAATAAAGTAAACAGATGAGAAAACAGCAATTGTCCAGTATTTCCCCCAATGAGAATCTGCTAAGATGGCTCCAACAAGGGGAGTGAGATAGCAGGTCCCTTGCCAAGTGGTAACATGTCTTGCAGCCTCGAGGTTGCCTAGATGAAGCTTCACTTTCAAATAAGTAACTAGGTTTTTTTTTCAATTCCGTAGTAGGCCAGCCTTTCACAACACTCATTCCCTGTCAAAAGACTAGCAATGCTGAAACTTGGCAAAACTTATTTCAGGATTTATAAAGTGCAGGAATGCTTCAATTTACCATATGATCTGTAATATGGTTTAGTCTTGAAATGTGTTGTGCTATTATGACTCTGACTGTTGTGGCTAATGCTGAATATATGGTTTTCCGAGGATATAAAATTTCATGTACAATGCAGATGTTTGGAGGGATGCTTTACAAAAAAAAAAAATCAAGGATTTTCTTTTGGTTATCCTGCAGCACGGCACCAAGTGCCTATGGAGAATCTTAGGTATGTCAAACTATTTAAGCACTTGTAAAAAGAGGTGAGCATGTTTGAAGTTTGATATCCTAAGCAAAACAGAACCACATATTACACATTAACAACGGATAGTTGAGATTATTAATGTGATCATATATCAAATACAAAAGAATAGTGTGGGTAACACAATATAATCATGCCAAATTACGTGCCAAAATTTTCTGGCATATGCAGCTGCCAAAAAAATTACGTACCTAGGATGAAAAAACATGCTTTCCAATTGCCTGTAGTGCGCTTTTAATGCAGGGCGCCCTTTGACATCAACAGATCCATCACCTGTGTAAAGGTCAGCATCCTGCTAAAAGATAACACTAGCACTTAGGCTTAAACCACCTAAATCCCTGATCATTTTGTTCTAAAACCAAGGGATTGGGAGGGACTGAGTGGGATTAAATTCTCTACAAGTCAAAATCCTCCTCAATCACCTCCAATCCCCCTCAATTCCCCCTCAATTCCCATGGTTTAGTGATGAAATGCCTAAATGGATTACATACACTGATCTTCCGTGATGCTTTAGCAATGCTATTGTTTTTATCCTCCAAAAACAAAGAAAAAGGAAAGGCACTTAATTGCTTCACATCAATTTTCCCAACATGGGCAAACATTTTTTTTTTTTTTGAATAACACAAACAGGTTAAGAATTGACGCTAGGCGCTCAACAAATCCCTATCGAAATAGAGCTTCACATTTTTTTTTTGAGGGAGTAATAGAGCTACACATTTGTTTTGGGTAGTCGAATTTTCCACTCACTTGCCTGAACTCCGAATTAGCATCAAATAGATTACCATGGAAAACATGGCATCACGGTTTTTCTCGAACATAAAACAAGGCATCAATTCATACACAGAAACTGAAGAACTCTGAACTGCCTCATAAGTTTTGACTTGAACACGAGGGATGGATTCCTCAAGCAGAAATTCTCGTTAAACAAAAGAAAGGAACAAAAATAGCTGGCCTGACCCGGTAACTGAATCTCACAGACTGGTTACGATAAACTGCGGGATGGAATTTGAAGCACAGAGAGATGGTAAGCGGGGACTTCACCTGCGGAAGTGGAAGGAGGAGCGGTTCGTGGTCCCCACCTCCAGCCTCTTCTTGCAACAGCAGCCCTGCTGCCTCATCCATGGAGACAGAGGGCCTCCACCAACCCCAAGTCCAGTCGACGGTCCACGGGAACGGAACCAGGAACAGCCGGAGCAGATCAAGAAGCTCCGCGCTGGCAACGCTCTGTCTTCGACTCTTGATAGGGCGGCTTTCATTTCACGCCACGACAGAGGGAAAAAATATACTTCCTCCGTCCCAATTGGTATGTCGTTTGACTTTTATATCCTTAAGTTTGATCACTCTTTATTTAAACTAGGGGAATCTCACCCCCTAGCGTTCTTTGAAATTAAGAAAAATACAAATGATCATAAGAGAAATTTTCATGATATCTTAATAGATAAATTTAAATAAAACAAACTAAACACAATATATACTTAGAGGGCTCATGATCAATTTTAGGCTCAGATGAGAGTTGTACAAATTATGGAACAATATTCAAATTTCAATTTCAGTTTTGAAAACAATCGAAACAAATTACAAAAAAAGTGGAGGAAAATGATTGAATTGCCATGTATCCACAACCATTGAATTTAAATAGGTTGGGTTTTTTTTTTCATACTTATGTCTAATTTTTTGGTACATAGAATTTTAAGAGTGCTAAGAAAAACCGTTGCAATATTTTTTAGTTTCATTGATCGTTTTTACCGAGTGAAAGAGAGATCATAGGCTAGTAGAGTTGTCAACTCGATATCCCATATGAACATATACTTTCCATTGCGTTTGATGATTCATGGAGAATCAGAAACATAGCAAAAGTGCATCACGTAAGTTGTACAGTGTCATTAGGGAACAAATAGATAAATTAGAGCAGGGCCGCCCATATCAACCCAAAGCCCAACTCCCATGCACCTTATCTTGCTCGCTTCTGGCCACAAATCACGCGCCACCGCTGGCTGCTCTACATCTCCCACATCTCTCTCATCGAATCCTGCCGCATCTCTCTCATCCAATCGTGCCGGCCTCCGGTAGGGTGGCAGCCACTCCTCCTTCACCACCGGTGGACTCCGCCCGCGCGCGCATGCGCTCGCCTGCTGTGGTGGAGGCGGACGGTCCGGGAATGACGAGGCCGCCCAATATGCTTCACATCGAACGGAAACCAAAACTGAAATATTGCTGATGTGTCATGTTAGTGGTCCGGACCAATCAAAAGGCTGAGAACTCACTAAGGGCCCGTTCGGTTTCACTGGATTAGTTCCAGCCCAGCATCCGATCCAGGCCAGGATTGAGTGGATCCAGTCCCTTCACTCGTTCCTGGTCTGAATCGAAGTCAGTCCACATTTATTCCAGGTGTGCCTTCTAATTTCCGTTCGGTTGGACAGGAATAAATACAGAAGGAAGGAAAATAGGAAAAATGCTACTTGTTACATAGTGCTTGTTTTCTTGCTGCTATCTATCCGTCAGTTCACACTTGCAATCTACAGAACTTGCAAGTGATTGAATTTCTGTACACTTGTTGTCATAGAACAGAACAAGTATCCAACTTCACATGCAAATAGAAACAAAACCTTACAAGTTCACGAGTTCATCAGAATATCCATGGGTACTGACAGCATGTATACATATCCAGGCATTTACTGCCGACATAATATGATAAGCTAGAAACAATTCACATGAAAAGCAAGGGAATGAAAGGTAGAAGTAGCATTTGGATTATTCTATTGAGATTGTAGTGTTTCTTTCATGTCCTGCCTTTTCCCTCTCTTCTCAGCATCTGTACATGGACTTGAGCACATCGTCAAGCACATTGACCCTCACCATGACCTTACCTGAAGAAAAAAGAAACAATTGTTAGGGTCTCATGCCAAAGATACAATCATAAGGGTCTCGTGCCTGAGAGAATAGCATAGAAACAGCCATCAAATTACAAATAACACTACATCAATGCGAAATGATGTAAAGGTTTGCTAATTCAGTACAAGCACACATCAAACAAAAGAAAAAAAAAAGAATCCAATGCTATATTGAAATCATGTAAAGAAATGCATTCCTATTGCTGTAGGACATAACAAGCTTAACCACCACCCACAAAGAACAAGAATCCTAAACAATGCACCATCTAATCTAATTACCAGATCTTGACAGATAACACAGCTGATGAGACAATACTAAATTGTTGTCCATTGCAGTTAAATTTTTAACATTGAAACCACCACCCACAAAGATAGGGATCTCACAACACAAAACGGATAAGTACACTCAATTCAGCTCACTATACAGAACTAGGGCTCACATAAACTGCAATGGGGCCCTATACAGAAATTTCAATGATAGTGTGTGCCCAATAAAAAAAGGATGCATGTCTGAAACAATCTAATGCAACAGCTAAGGGCAAGCATAATCATGCATAAACTGCTATTCAGCATCTTTTTCTTTCCCTTTGATCTGATCTGACAGTAATGGGACCCTATTTTCTTCTTATCCGAGAGCCGACTCGTCCAGTAGACCACCACCAAAGACACACACACAGTTGGGGCTACTACTACGAATACGCGTTCATCAAGGTGTTTTCAGTGAAGCTATTCCTTTCTTCCAAACGAAGACGATTCCTTTGGAATGTGATCCCTATAAATATTTAAAGAAAGCAATCATGAACACTGAACAGCTAGGAGAACAATGGGCAATTTGCTATGTAGTTAAAGACATACTAGAGCAATTTACAAAGGCAGAGATAACACCTAGGCACATCACAGTAAATCAAAACAGAACAGGAATTTTTTTGTCCTACTAATCTAATAAAAATTGATTAATGCACCACAGTCCAAGATAGCATCATTACTAGTTAATCTTGATTGAATTCAACAATTGCACATGTATACTACTAACGATTTTACAAATATATAAAATTGGCACACGTCAACATTAATTGTATTCAATGAACAAGGACACTCACTGCTATATCAGTAAGTTGACATGAAAGCACTAAAGTGTGGAATTTGCTAGCATAAACTCATTACATGCAGCAATCTGACAGTAACAGGAGCTTATATAGTGACCTTCACTATTCCAGAATCAAAAACAACCAACACTCAGTCAAATATCGTAATAGAAAATAAGCATGCATCGTCAATACCACATCATGCAATGAGACTCATGAGACTTTTATACTCTCTGCCAAGTTGAGGAGCCAATGATGCAGCAGAGTTCCAGACTGTTTTACTCAAATCCATCGTCAATACCACATCATGCAATGCATGATGTGCTTGCACTAGCTACCCATCTCTCTGCTGCTGTGTGTGCTGCATCAGGCAGGGAAAGGAAGCAGACCACTCTACTGCTAATTACTGATTATTTGTTTAATTTATTGCTCATTCTTTGGGATCAGCAGCTACCTAATAATGACTGGAAGATGGTGAGATCTGATCTGAGCATCATCTGCCGTCGATCGTCAGACAGAGAAAGCATTCTTGGCATTAAAAATCATCGGCAGATTATTTCAGGAAAAAAAACATCGGCAGAAACAGCGTATGTTTTATTGAACTAAATTCTGAACTTTCACCAGAATTCTGAATCACGGCTAACTAGGTTGCAGTCACACAACGTAATAGACAGGTACTGTGAAACACAAAACATCAATTCAGCAAATTGCATTGTTCTTTGAACAATGACGGTCACGAATTCAATTACCTCGAGCATCCCAATGGAACTCGGCTAACTATTGCAAAGAACTGAAATTGATTTGCAGGTAACATAATAGTACTACTACATATTTTTAATGGGTTAAGATAGCCATGTTGGAACTTCACAAGATCAGCACTGCCGGTGACCTATCTGCTGAAGGTAAAGGTTCCATAGTCCGTTTGCCCAGCTGTCAGAAATCATGTCAGGTCCCGGACAGCGGCCTCGGAGATTTTCCAAGATCCTTCTACGGACTACCACGAGATCAGGGCCAAACCAACGAATCATCATTTGGAATTGCATATCAAGAACCAAATCAAGAACCCTAGCACGGGGAGAGAAGAGGGCAAAGTCGGTGTGTTACCGGTGAGAAGGAGGCCGAGAGCGCCGGGAAACCGGTCGCCGTCGCCGTCGCCGTCGCCGTCGCCGTCGCCGTCACCGGCGCCCTCGCCGTCACCTCGTGCCACCCGGCTGTCGCCTCGCGCCGCCCCGCCGTCGTCTCGCGTCCGCCCGCCAGCCGTCTGTCTTCGTTCCGGAGGTGATGAGCTCCGGATTCGATCCGGGCCTTTCACAGTGAGAGAGAAACCAGGCCGGGCCTGTTTTGGTTCCATGTCAGGCCCAAACGAACAGCATTTTTCATCGTATCTGGATTGAAAACGGTTCTCTCAATCCACCCGGAACAGGCTTCAAACCGGCCCAATCCGGCCAAACCGAACGAGGCCTAAGGAATTGCATAGTGGGGAGCTCCTATATAGGAGCTATAGATAGATATTTATGTAATTTTTAATTTTTTTTTATGTGGGTTGTTTTATTAATAAAAAAATTCTTCAAAAATAACTTAAATTTGATTATATCTACATAAATTTTTTTGAATTAGACGAGTGGCCAAACCTCGAAGTTAAAAAAAAGTCAAAGACTTACAATTTGGAATGGAGGTAGTAATAGTATACGAGGAGTCGAGGTTGTATGTTTTGTATGGGAAGTTGTAGAACTTAAAGAAAAAAAAATTTGTATTGTTTCCCGGATGTACTTCCAAGAGTCTTTTGTATGGAAACTTGAATTATTTGATATAGCAAAGTTGATCAAGAACTTCATAATTTAAGGAAAAAACAACATGCAAGCAAAAAAAAAAAAAAAAAAAAACGATAATTGAAGAATATAATTTTCATTGGGTCCCTATTTATGACACAAAGCAAAGCTTGACTTGAGGATGAAAAATATAGGTTGAAGGCTTAAGTAAGGATTTAGCCTCAAGAAATTAAGTGAAGGTGAAAGGTAAGCAGCGGTTTGGAACCAAGGAAGAGTGAAGAAACAAGTGCTTTGGTTAACACCAATGAACTAATTATGCCCTAAGGTGTTATGCGCTGTCAAGTATCAAATATTTGTTGGATGGATCATAAGTTGAAGTGACTTGAAGCAATAAATTGAGCTTATTTAAATAGTATAAAAAAAATAAGGTAACCGACTTCACAATATATGCACACATAAACCACTTATTTAAATAGTATAAAACACTTATTTAAATTGAGTCAAAGTTCAATCATACAAAAATAAGACTTCATCGTTACACCTCTCATTTAACATGTGGCTTAGAGTTCATTCGATTCAATAATAATTGAATTAAAAATGGTCCAAACATAAATAAAAATCGCGCTACTAAACGCTCTTGCTCCTGTACCGCCTCTCGCAGCACACGAAAACCGCCAGGTTGAGTGAGCTGAGCGCCGCGAGAAGCCAAAAGAAGCGATCGAGGTGGCCGTCGTTGAGGTCATCAGGTATCCACCCGGGCTCGCCGCCCCTCGTCGTGAGCCATGCCACCGCGGTCACCACGAGCGAGCTCAGATAGCTCCCGAGCGCCACGGTCAGCAGCCCCAGCGCCGAGCTCAGGCTCCGCATCGACGCCGGAGCCTCGTTGTAGAAGAACTCCGTCTGCCCGACGCACGCGAACACGACGCTGGCGCCGACCAGGAAGTACTGGGGCACCTGCCACAGGATGCTCATGGGCACCTCGCCGCCCTCGCCCACCAGCGCCAGGCGCCGCGTCTCGACCAGCGCCGCGGCGGTCATCACCAGGACGGACAGGACCAGGCCAGTGCCGAAGCGCTGCAGCCCGAGAGGCCCCTTTCCCTGCCGGTGAGCCGCCTAGCCGCGGGCACGATGACCTTGTCGTAGATGGGCACCCAGAAAATGACACTGACTGCGTCGAACGACGCCAGGGACGCTGGCGGGATGGCGAACGCGCCGACCTGCTTGTCCATCGTCCTGCCTTGCTCCAGGAACGTCGAGGAGAACTGCGCGAGGACGGCGAAGTATATGATCCCGGTGGCCCAGATGGGAAGCATTCCGATGATCACCTTCAGTTCTTGGACCTGCGTGACGGTGCAGAGCCTCCATGGATCATTCAGTTCCTCGGCTGATGAGATCACTGCTGCCCTGTCAAGGAATCTGCTCAAAATTTTCGAGTTACAATCTAAAGATCGGACCTGAGAAAAGATAGCGTTCACATGCAACAGGTTCAGGAAAGGACCTCACCTCAGCACTGGTGTACGCTGCAGTTTGTCGCCATCCGCCATTGGTGCCTTCTCTGGTAGCAACTCGTGGAGGAGAGAGTCGTCATTCGGCAACGCAACATCCCGTTTCCGGATAGCTGCAACAATGACTTGGAAAACTCTGACGATTGGACTCCCCATGGGTTTCTGAACCGTGTATGAACTTGAACCCAACACGAAGCTCGCGATGGCCAACGCGATAAACAGGGTCGGGATCCAGAGACCAACCACCCAGCCGAAATGATCTTGTGCCCACACAACAACTGTGCCCGAGACGAAGCTACCGATGTAAATGGCGAAGAAGAACCAGTTAAAGAAGGAATCCTTCTTTAGCCTCTCGGCTGGGTTGCTGTCATCGAATTGGTCAGCGCCAAATGATGAAACACAGGGCTTTATTCCACCAGCTCCTATGGCCATCATGTATAGGCCGAGGAAGAACACGAATGACTTCGATGAACCATCCTGCAGGCAATCAGGTCCGGCACAAGTCGGGAATGATGCTGAAATGGACATTGCAGCCATCCCCTTGTGTTGAACAAGAACAGTAGTAACCTGGTCAGTGGAAATAAAGTAGGTGTGCCCAACAGCATTATGGAAAAATTGGTTCATGGCAAGATGTAAATTTATCTCCAGAAAGGGTATACTAGAGATTTTCCTATCCCTTTTTATTTTATTTTTATGAAGTTTGAATTTTGTGTGCTTACAACTAGGTAAATCGTGAAGAAAGCCACTGTAGTCAGGTATCGCCCCAAATAGGAATCTGCTATGACAGCTCCAACCAGTGGTGCGATATAGCAAGTCCCCTGCCAATTTGTATAGTTTCTTGCTGCGGTAACATTATTTTCATGTAGCACTGTCTTGAGAAATGTAACTAGGTTGAACTGGATCCCGTAGTATGCTAGCTCCTCAAAGCATTCAGTCACTGCAGTAAAGAAGTAACAAGTGGCAACTATCAAGCAAATTGAATAAGAGCTTAGACGGCTTTCATCAGTGAACTGAAACTGATTAGGTAAAATTCTTCACGTCATTGCAAATCCTCTAACCCAGATTTGATATTGCCTGTGTCTATGACATGTGGATCCAGATCTTGACATGTCTAGAATTTGCGGATTTTTTTCCCCAGTGGCAAACAATGAATAATCGTCCCAACTAGCTACCCTTAGCATTTTTGCATGGCCGTTCGTTTTTTATAAACATTTTTGTGAGATCTGTATGAAATTTGTTTTCATAAGCTTACCTAAGATGTAAATGCATGCTCTCCAACTGTCGGCAGGATGGTGCTCGACTCCCTTGATTTCAACAATCTTTTCGCTTGAACCTTCTATTAAGTTCTGTAGTGACAGAAAAACAAATAGTGTATGGTTGTTGCAAATTAAATGCAGGATAGTTCAGCAAAAGAGTCTGGATTCCAAGCCAAAGAATATGGATGCAATCAGGATGAGTTTAGTTGTACATAAACTTCTTACTCATCATTATCCTTTCATATATAAGATAGGGTTATAAGAAAGTTCTAGCATGACTCAGTCTCAGCAATATGAAAAAAAAAAAAAGATGATGCAAGCAGGAGTTAGTTGCACGTAAACTTCTTCCTCGTCATTATCCTTTCATATATATAAGATAGGGTGTAAGAAAGTTCAGGCATGACTCAATCTCAGCAATATGGGAAAAAAAAAAAGATGAAAAAAAAAGAACAGAATGTTAAGATTAGACCTTTGAGAAAACAAAACAAAAGTAGATTAGATAGAAAATCAGCTTGGAACTTCTTGAGGCGGCTTTCCTTCTTTCTCGAGGGTATGGGAAACGAACACACGGCGGGAAAAATATTAGTAAAGATTACTCAGCTAAGTGCTGTAAGGACACAACAAATCAAGCTGTACAAAGCATGAGAGTGGCAGAGATGGAGTATACATATCGACCTCAAGAAGTGGTTCTTCATCAGACAGCAGTTTCCCCTCTGAGATTCCATAGTAACTCAAGCTGTTTCACTTGGTCTACTAGGAGAAGCGACACTAACGAGAGCACACCGTCTTGGGCATTGAGAGGCTGCCGCTGGACGCAAAACAGAAAGAACGATGCCTCAATTTATATATGGAGCTTGCAGCAGCAGATCCCAGAAACCCATTCACTCCACTCTAAACTATGTCAAAAAAGTAAACCACAGGCGCGTAAGGACAAAGAAATGACCTGGCGCACGTACGTGCAAATTTTCAATAACCCAAGTAAATATATTCTCTAAGTTCTAAATTATAAACTGTATCCTAAACTAAACTTCTCTAACCTAAGTCTAGAGAAGAATGTACCACCACTTACAATATCAAATTAGTTTTCATTCACTCCACCATGCAAACTCCAAAAGCTGCTTTGTAATTGGTCCGTTTACTCAACTCCAAAAACAGGGCAGGCACTTCTTTTTTCTTCGTCTAATAGAAATCACGCAAAGCTGTTGTAGTCCTTCCTAAAATAATTGGTCTGTTTACCAAAAAAAAGAGGTCTTGGAGTAATCAATCTGAAAATCATAATGAAATTCTAATGCTAAAAAATATCTTTATAACTTGTTTAACAAGAAAGATATCCCTAGGTTGCCTCAATATGGGAAAAGCACTACTCAAAAGGAAAATTACCAAGTAATATCAAGAAGAGATCTTACTAGTGGAGAGAATATGTCGACAATTGAGAGGCGATACATCAAATACCAATAAAGAATGAAGTCGAGGATAATATAGTGGACATCAAGTGGGGAATACACGGCTAGTAGTACCTACAGTATGCAGTTTGCGGGGACCTTCAGCAAACTAAGATTACCCCAATCTCAAAGCATGAACAGAACCTAAGGGCGTGTTTGGTAGAGCTCTAGAAAAACAGCTCCAGCATTGTAGATCCGCGCAGAAGCTCCACCATGGATCCGAGATCCCAAAAGTGTTTGGTATAGCTCCAAATTCCCCCTATCTCTATGACATCCGGGTCCCGCATGTTAGACAAAAAAACTCTTCCTCCAGATTTACGCTCCCATGTTCCGGTCCCGCCGCCGCCGCCCGGCCGCTCGTGCACGACGCACGGGCTCCACGAGGATGACGCTCGACACAGCAGGCCGTCTGGGAAGCCCCCTCCCCTAGCTCGGTCCCGGCTATCCGCCCGGCGCAGCGCGGGCGCCACCAGCGCGAACCACCGCGACAACACGGCGCCGCCGCCCGGCAGCGCGGCTTCAGCGCGGACCCCCCGGCGACGCGCACAGCGGCGCTGGCGCAGCCCCACCCACGACATCGCGCCGACGGGCGCCGCCGGCCCAAGGAGCTCCCCGCCCGACCTCAGCCCGCGAAGCCATGGGGCTGCGGCCTCCTCGCCGACCCCGAGGTCACCGCGCGGGGCCACCTCGCGGCGCTTTGGAGGAGGGGAGTTGTGGCGGCGGCGCTGAGGTCCCTCTCGGAGGCCTGTGGTGCGCCGCGGGCGGCGGGACGGGAGGCGGCAGCCGGCGGAGGCGGGCGGCGAGGCAGGTGCGGGCGAGGACGGCGGCTTGTGGAGGCGGGCGGACAAAACGACGGAGGAGGGAAGAAATAAAAAAAAACCGGTCATTTTCCGCTAATGAGTGGCAATGGTGGGTAATTTCTCCCAACTCCACCAAATCTGATTTCGTGGAGCACCCCTTGAGGTACTCCACCAAATCCATGGATCTGGGGCTTGCTCCACCATATTTTTGAGCAGATCCAGGATGGAGTTGCTGGAGCTGAAACCATTTGGCTGGAGAAACTTGGAGCAAAGCTGGATTTTTGGATCTAGAGCTACGTGAAGATCTGCCAAACACGCCCTAAGTGTAGGTTTTTTGTGTGGACATTACTAAATCAGAAGATTCTAACGACAAACAACTTAATCAAAAGAAGCTGGCCAAATGATCCTTTATGCAAACTTTGTAGAACTGAGCCTGAAACACCACAATACCTGTGCAAGGATTGCAGATTCATCAAGAAGACTTGGGGGCAATTCTTCAAAGTTGGTGTGACATCACTCATCTCAGAAATATCGATCAAACTGGCTCTGTCTATACTTACTGGAGAAAGTGGAGAGCTACCTTTGACAAGGCAACAAAAAAATGCTTGATGGTATCATTATATATTTCTGGTGGCATATTTGGAAGGAATATAATAGAAGAACTTTTCAACATATAAGACAATAAGACCGAGAGAAGTAGCTAGTTAATGCAAGGATGATATCAACTGATACAATATGGCAATGGTTACTAGATCGTCGTCGAGTTACTCGATATGGTTATCAGTTTAGGTTGCTCCACAGGGGGGCTTTGTTGTTGTAGGTCTTAGTGGGTTGCGCTTCAGTTGGTTTTTATTTTGGCTAAGAGTGGTTTCAAGCTTTTCATCTTGTTTTGGTGTTTCTTTTGATTCTGGCTGAAGCACTCAAGCGAGTAGCTTGTTTTTACTTTTTTTTTTTGCCTTTTTCCTGTCTTAAAAAATTATGGCAAAGTTTTTACCGTCCTTTTTAAAAAAAAAAAACTTATGCTAGATTGCTTCAAATCATTTTCTTCGGTATAGGTACGAAATGGTCAAACTTGCATCTTCTGGCAAGATAATTGGAAAAACAACTCGGTCAGGTGGGGAAAGACGCATTCTTCTTAAGAACAAACCTCGGTTTTCCCGACCGAGAAAATCCCCGAACCCCAGTCCCGCCCTGACACTAGGAGCCTTAGCCCATGGGAACTACGATCCTCGATCCTTTGGAGAGGACCTGGGCCGGTATTCACCGTAACCCCTGGGCCGGTATACACCGTCGCCTACAGCTCGATCCCTACGGGACCTGGGCCGGCTCTTAACTAGTGTTTTGGCACACGGGACTGACGAGAGGATTTTTTTAACCACAGCCTGAAATTCGCTCCCACGGGGAGTCGAACTCAGGACCTATGGAGTGCCGCTCGAGTATCCTAACCATCAGGCTAGGACCCCTTTGGCTGGCAAGATAATTGGCTATAGCAGCGCTTAAAGGAAGAATACCCAGAATTATACTAGTTTATTAATACAAAGACAATTTCAATGTGTAACTTCTACGCACAAAGAGCCCATCACATGAATGTCCAGTTTGCCTCTCAACTGTTGCTTATACTTACTATACTCGTACACGCAATCCTGCAAGCGAGTCAAGCCACTGGGGAAAGAGCAGGAAGATACTCCACTCACATAGACCAACACTGCACTTACTGTGGAGCAATTGAAAATGACAATCATATGTTTTTCCAAAGTGTGATCTTCCAATGCGTGTCTAGGCGATCACGACCCTCCACTTCAAACACAGGTAATCACCCAACCGGAGGATGGCATCCAAAATTCTCTACCACTTCTCATTACCTCTAACCCCCCTATAATATTCTTTGCACTACATTATTCACCATGTGGTACATTTGGAAAGCACGCAATGATAATAGATTCCACACAAAGTCTTGGACTGCCTTTTCGGTACATGCAGCGGCAAGAGCACATATGCAATCCTTTTTATGTCAAGTTGGTGAACAGGGGCCGCACCCAGAGCTCAATTGAACACACACCACCTACACTCTCTTCCATTTCAGGTTGGCAGCCTACTTCAGATGATATGGCTACACAACATGAACCAGGAGCAAACACAAGGTGCAAGAACCACGATCTACCTCCAACTGAAGGTATGGAATCTCATTTTCCAGAATCCCAAATGATGACAAATAGCGACACATTACCACTCCATCAGCCCATATCCAAAGCTACCACAACCGTGTTATTTTTCTTGGATCACTAGCAATGAGATCCAAAGTACAACTTTCTATTGCGATGATAATCAATTCGATCATGTGTATCCCGGAATGGAGAAACAGAGAGAGGGAGAGAGAGAGACCGACCGTGGGCTTGGCGGAGTAGATGACCCCGGCGTCGGTATCCCAAAGTGAAGACCCGGTGGGGAAGTGGAGCTTCCCGCCGCCCAGCGCCTCCTCCGAGATCGGACTCGGGATGGAGAGGGGAGTGGCAGCAGTGGTGAACCTCGTGTCTTGTGCCCCGACCCCACCTTCCTATTTATGGCACTTGCACGACGGGGCCCACCAGCCGTGTATTGGGCTGGGCGTCCCCGATCGAGGACGCGAGATCGGGGCCCGCTTGGCCGTTGGGCCAAGTGGTGGAGATAAATTCCAACATTCTCCCCTTGATCTCATCTTAAATTCTTTAGCTTTAGCATGCTTATTTCTTTTCACATTCCATCACGGATCGCATAGAGCATGCTTCATCGTCACGCTCTATTGCCGATAGATTTGGCGGCTACAATACACGTCTACGTCCCGAAAAAGATTCTTTTAACTCTGGGCCCTTTATTGTCCGGAAGTCATAGGACATACCTTAAACCCATGTCGACTGTGTGTTCTCTGAACGCACTGGGTGGTAAGCCTTTGGTAAACGGATCCACAAGAATTTTCTGTTCCTTATATGTTCAATACTTTTCTATTTCTTATATGCTCAATACTTTCAATATGATTCCGGACTTTCTCCTTTACAACTTATAATTATGTGTCAATGTGTTTTGGCAAAGACACTTGATCTGTTGTCATAGGAGCAAAACTATTCAAATGGTTATTGCTGTTGTCAACCATTATCAACTCCGGGTATAAATTCTGTTAATCACCTTTGCCTGCCTCTCAAGCCTCATAACAAGTTATATCGCCCTAGGAGAGCTTGCTAAATTGGGTGACCCTTGAAACCGGATAAGCCAGACACTACAAAATCCGATAAGCCAGGCACTAAAAAGCATGAGTGTACCTAGGAGATAGTGCCCGGCTTACCTAGGAGATAACTCAGGATATAAACATGATCCTTGAAACACCCATTCTGAAATTTATGTATTTTTTTTTTACATTCACACGTTCCAAAGGGTCCTCTGCCGAATTTTTTTATGCTTCATATAAAGTTCTTTCAATAACATCATCATTCCTGCAGCAACGCGCGGGGAATTCACCTAGTTTCTATTAAATCGAAAGGCAGATCTACTACACCCATTGCATTAAAGAAAAAAAAAACATTGAACGTGCCAAAGTTGATGGGCTGACCCGTTGCTACATGTCTAGGAAAACCAAGAGACCATAATCAAATGTCAGGTGGCTCCGATATACCTTTAAATAATCCTTGAATTCTTCATGTGCGCATGTGAATTTGTAATAATCTTGATAAACCATCAACTACAAAACAAAAACACCGTAGAATGAAAACGGATCTCCTTGGCAACCATCATGGTTAGCTTATTCATTTTCTAAGAAAGCTCAACTTCACCATCGGTCCTTTGACATGACCCTTTTCAAAAAACAAATTAAAATATATTTTGACAAAATTGTCGCGTCGCTCTCTGCTCGGAGAGCGACACGAGTTTTAGAGGTTGAAAAATGGATGGCTAGCTAGTGAGTCACCTACGACGACTAATAACAGTATACATTGTTTAAAGAGAGGAGACTTGTTGCATTGCGTGCATCCTCTACCCTATCTACACCCTGTAGGAAGTGTACTATAAGGTGGGGCTCCAACTTCAATTATTATTAAGTACGATTTGACAACATAAAGAAGAGTTTTGATGTGGCTCGCGGATCTTGCGTTAGATTTTTGTAATGACTAATGAGCCGGTGATGACGTATTTCGTGATTTTGTTATTAATTATATAAAAAGAAAAAAAGGACGTGAAGTAGTTTTGTTAGAGAGAGCTGTGCTTTATCTATAAAGTATGCATCTGGTGCATGCCAGAATATTCCAGTTTTCATATGTTCCCTCCTTCATATACATATTTCAAATATAATTGGAATACTAATTGAATTTTCGATATGTCAATTCATATATAGCCATAAAAAATTTAAGGAGAGTCTGAAACAATAGAGATGTTGATTTGTATGAAGATTTAATGATTTTTTTATTTTTGCTACAATAATTAACCTTGATTACCAGCTCATAGGGGGCCAGAGACCCCACCCCCAATTTCTTTGAGGAACATTGGAGAAGGGAAATAGACTTTTGAATTGTTTTTCCGAATGAGAAAGCCATTGGTCCTTGCAAATCCGTTTTTGCCGAGCACAATAGACATATCTACTCAGTCACAACATAAAAAACACCAGTGTTCCTCAACCAAAGCGCTTCACATATAGCTTACTAAACGCTCTATCATAGGTAAGTTGTGTCAACTCAATCCCTCCTTTCCTCGAAGGAATATGGGCTACTACAAAATCAGAATGGTGCTTTATAGGTGGAATCGGTTGGCGATAAAGGATGCACGTATGAGATGGAAGCCTGCTTGCATTGGGCCTTCCACACCTTTTTTTATAAAGGATAAACATCCGGCTTCATCTATCCGTGGATAGAATCAGCCAATTATTACAAAGTTCAAACCCAAATTAAAGTTTTGCTGAATACAAATTCCAGCCACACACTCATAGCCAACGGAACAAGCGAATAAAAGTCTTTGACTAAACATAACCAACATGTCTCTACGATAGCCAACCACTTGAACCGAAGAAAGATAAAGTCGGCGTTTCTAGGTGACGTGCCACGGAGATCAATTGATCCTTAAGATCTTCACGCCGCCGCAAAGCTTGCCCACCGACGTAGCCAATGTGTTCCTCGAACAATACCTGCAAAAAGAGTTTTGGTTTTCATTTGTCAAAAACTATCTCATTCCTTGTTATCCAAATTGCCCATAGAAGTGCATGATGCCGCCGTTAATAACAATGTATTATACTTTTTGTTCCCCATCTTAGACTAATTGGGCCTTCCACACCTGAAGACTAAGAAGAAGGGGACACAAAGAAATTTTGCAACTTCTCATCAAAGGTCTTTACTGAAAGGTCTTGGTAGACCTAATGAAATGGATAATGCCCATGTCCCATCAGTGCACTAAGTATGGTGACCCTTTCTGCTCAACTTTCTATATCATCAACAATCTATAAAACTTATGTTTGCAACACCCACTAGCTAATTCTCTCGACATGCAAGCACGCCATCTCACCATCCCACTATCACCCCACTAGCATGCCACCTCATTTCCCACTAACCCTTCCTTGTGCCACGTCATCAACATGTCCCACATGTCTATGGGCATAAAAAGGGTTATAACTTTGAACCAAAAAATAAATCAAATTCCGATTGCACCATTAAATTTATTTTAATAAATCCTTTAAAACAACATCTCACATGGATATATTTTGATAAAATTATAAGTGAGACCCATTGGTATAGAAAAAAAGAAAATAAAAAGAAAATAAAAAAAGAAAAAAAGAAAAAGAATAGGAGGGTGATAGTAATATTGTAACTCATAGAATTCTCCTTCATACCCATGCGCAACGCTGCGGAATTCATAGTTTATCTTATATTTCTCCCCTCCTAATGTGGCATAAACTTTTCTACCACAATTCAAACTATTCTTCTTGTGAAGGAGGAAACTTGGATTCATATGGGAGTACTTTTTCCTCGTTTCACTTCAAGAACTTAGCAAAGTCCTTTATTGTCGATACTTTTGCAAGTCATGCTCGCATTATTATTCTTTTTGGAGGTTCATACATAACTTTCTTTTCTTTCACTTTACACTCATAAAGTGCTTAATATCTATGACACAATATTAGTGCTCAATCAATTCTGGGATAGCATAAAAGCTACTCATACTTCTTCTCGCTATGCGAGACACATCACCACATGACTCATCATAATTTCTTCTCGCCATACAGGATAGGCACTATGCTAACTTTTCCTTGCTATGCAAGATAAGCTTTGTGTCAACTCTACCCCGCCATGCGTGTATTATCTTAATCTTTTTCCCGCCATGAATAATTTCCCTCGAAAGGTCATCAATGCTAGAATTGGCTCATAATCGATCATCAAATTGTAAATAAATCAATACTCAGAACATACATGCTTAATCCAACGTTGGTCAAATTAAATACGAATGTGATCTTTTACAACTCTTATCATAACGACCGAAACTCAAAATACATTCTTTTTATTGATAATACATGAAAACATTTCTCAAACTAAACTTTAATATCAACTTTGACACCATTGGCGCCTGATTCAATGTTTTTTCATTTCTTGAGTTAATATCCAAGAATTCTTTTCTTTTACGAATCACAAGTGACCAACTCATTTTCTTTCGCCTTCAAGAACAAAACATGGAGATCTTTCTCCGAAACATTCAATAATAATCAATCAACAAAGAATGAGCATGAAATAACCCTACGTTGGTCCGGTTAAAACATGCACACTAGACTTTAAAATCTTTAAGTTCTATTCATCATTCTTTGTACATTAATTCCACATCACCGCTGGGCAGCAATGGAATCAAGGTATGAACACTCGTTGACCTTAAAGGCAAATAACTCATTATTCTATGTTAATTCCACATCACCGTTGGGCGTAAATGGAATAAATGTCTAGAGATTCTTGAAAGCATATAAACACTCTGATGATCAATTCCATTGCAAATGAAACATGAAGAATACTTTTCTTTTATCTTTATCTATTCTCTCTCGAATAATTGGTCACTCTCTTTAAACATAAACTCAATAAATTACAATATCAAGTTATCATCAATATTGGTCTAAAAAATAACAATACTATAATTATCTTTAAGGAAATATCTTTGTTTACTCAAATATCTTTCATCTCCTCTAATCAAATAGAGAATAAATAAAACCTCAATTATTTGAATAAACTTAATTGCTCTTCAAATTAATTTCTAGAAAAAATCTCTATTAAATTCTCCCGTTGGTTCGAATTTAATAAATTCTCTATTGACTTGAAAAATAAATTCTCCCGTTGGTTCGAATTTATAAAACAAGACAAGCAATAAATTTCTATATTCTTTGCAGCGAAACTTTAACATTCTCATAATCAATTTTCCAGAAACATAAATGTACTATTCTTTTTTCTCGGTGCAAAAGATCGTTGGATCAAAATTTGCAACAAAATTCGATTCAAATTCATCAAATATGACTCATATATCTAGTTTCTGGAAAATTAATTAAAAAAATAGAAAAACTGTTCTATTACTCTTGGGCCGTGGGCGAACCAAGTGGCCCAGAGCCAAAACCGGCCCACGGCCGATCCACGCCACTGCCCGCCTGGGCTGAAATGGCCGCAGGCCCAGTAGTGTGTGCGACTCGATCTGAGCCATCCATTGACATCCGACGGCTGGGCATGCATCTCGGAGGAACAAAACCGCCCAGCCATCTCTGAAACCCTAGGTCAGCTCTATTCTTCCCCAACCGTTTCTACCACCGACGAACTGCGGCGGCTGCGGCAGTTACTTCAACGGCGGCTGGCGTCGTCGCGAGGAAGTGAACAACCACCCCCACCGCGCGATTACAGCCAGTGCACTCGACTCTTCTTCCCCTCCTCTATGCTCTGTTGCTACGCATCAGCAGAATGCGCCCATGGCAGCCGGATGGAGGTGGAAGTATGACGCCGCCGCGAGCCCTCTCGCCGGCGAGCGCGCTTGCCCATGGCTGAGCGCGCCGCCGTCGAGCGGCCTCTCGACGGTGCCTCGTTCGCGCGCAACGCCCGGCATCCCGGTGCGGCAGCGGTGTCTTGTGGGCTCACGGCGCCACGCCGGCGTCCCGGCGAGCGCGCGCGGAGGCCCGCCCGTCGGGGAAAGGTAAGTTCCTCCCCGATCCGGATTTCTGTTAGGGTTAGTAAAATCCCGATCCGAAACGAAACGGGTCCCGTCCCTTTCTGTTCGTGTTCTTTGGGGTTAGGGTTTGGAAAACTCTTTTCCGATCCGTGGTGGATCGGTCGATGTCTGTCCCGACCTAGATCCACTAACTAGACAGGCTTTGATACCATTGTTATTTTTCTTGGATCACTAGCAGTGAGATCCAGTGGGTACAACTTTCTATTGCGATGATAATCAATTCGATCATGTGTATCCTGGAATGGAGAAACAGAGAGCAGAGGAGAGAGAGAGACTGACCGTGGGCTTGGCGGAGTAGATGACCCTGGCGTCGGTGTCCGGCAGTGAAGACCGGTGGGGAAGTGGAGCTTCCCGCCGCTTCAGCGCCTCCTCTGAGATCGGACTCGGGATGAAGAGGGGAGTGGCAGCAGTGGTGAACCTCGTGTCTTGTGCCCTGACCCCACCTCCCTATTTATGGCGCTGCGCGACGGGGGCCCACCAGCCGTGTATTGGGCTGGGCGTCCCCGATCAGGACGCGAGATCAGGGCCCAGTTGGCCGTTGGGCCAAGTGGTGGAGATCAATTCCAACAAACCGAACCATCCAAACACACCCAAGTATGATTTCCAACTCTACACTGTCTACAGGACGCGCCATGGACATCTTACTACCAGCAGCTCTACCGGGGACTAGATGCTTTGTGGATGCATCAACAACACCTGGCCATCCACTTCACCATCCTAGAAGGACAGGTATAGGCATCTTAATTGTAACACGCAGGTACAGCCGGTGAACACAATCTACATAAGAGCGGTTCAAGAGGAGATCCACTCAGTGATATCAGCAGAGGCCGCCGCCATTGCTCTGGCTGCCACCATCCTTGATCACCTCGACAGGGGTGCAGTTTCTTTTCTTTCAGATTGCAGTCAATTGGTGGCGTTTATAAATTCTGAAGACCACTCCAACCCTCTGGATTGGCGTATGAAGCAGTTCACTCAGATCTTTGATGATGCCACGATCAATAGAAGAGCCAAGATCTACAAAATTCATAGAAATCTAAACTGTACTGCAGATGCTCTAGCTAGATTAGCTTTCTCTTCACCTCAAATCCAATCACAGGATTATGTACCGGGTTGCTCTTATGAGGCCCATGGATTAGCACACTGTATGATGTACAACTTGTCGTTTCAGGGTCCTAGCAGCTTCCTGCTGCTATTTTAATCGATGCTTCTTGTCAAAAAAAAAAAAAAAAAAAAAAAAAAAAGATGGCATCCTCCAGCAGGCGATGGTTAGGCTTCTGGAGCTGCAGGACGTCCGGCGTGGAATTGGGCAATGGAGGGTCGTTGATAGGCTGTGGGGAAACTCCATTTCACATCTACCCTACTAATGCACCAACTTCTCCACGCTCAAATCCATTCAAAATGAACCGCCTGCATGCCTTCTTAACCTTCTCTCATTATTACTGGACATGAATCTACGGTCGATCGAAAGTATTGGACACATCTCCCACCCGGGCCACATCAAACGCAAAGAGCCGCCGCGAGATCATCGGAGAGCACTTTCCTCCTACCGCCGCACTTTCCTCATCGGCAATCCACGCGACGCCTTGCTCGCCGCAATCATCCTCTCGCCCCATGTTCGTGAGGACGGCCGCCGGGGAAGAGAAGCCCGCCCCATCTGCGTGAGGACGGCCGTTGGGGAACAAAGCTCTTGTGCGACGCAGGTGTCGACTCCTCTCCACTACGCAGCGATCGGGCGGTAGATCGGCAGAGGTGGCGCAGCCGGGGGGGGCGGCGCGGCGTGGCGGCCGGACCTGCGCTCGCGTCGGAGGGTTCGGGCGAGGGCCGGGCCACGGTGGCTATCCTCGCTTTGCGCGCGATGGGCGCCGCCGCACCCATCGGCCACCGCCGCGCCGACGAGTAAACCTGATGCCCGATGACGCCCGATCCAAGGAGGCGAGTGAAGAACCCCGCGCCCGTGTCCGCCGTGGACGCCGCCGCTGATCGAGTAACCCGGCCTGCTGCCGCACGAAGATCGAGTGGGGGTTAAGAAGGTCGGCGCCAACCTCCGGAATCGGATCTCTACGTGCTAATGCAAGTGGTAAGTGACGCACCTCCAATTTGTTTTCGCCCTGAACCAAGCCGCATACAGCAAGCTGGCCGCTAAAGTGATTTGGTTGGAATCCAACAGAGGTGGACAACAACGGCAAGATCGACCGACTACGGTGAGTTCATCGCGGTGACGTTGCACCTGAAGTCCTGAACAAGGTGGAGACGGACAGCACCGGGAACATCACTACCGATGAGCTGCAGGTGTTGTGCTAGGAATTCGGTGGTTACCCTCGGCGTCGTTGTGTCTGTACTTAATCAAAGCTGCTGCTTACCATCTTGCTAATGGAGCAGATGGAGTGCAGTGAGCCTGTGTTGTTGCATACCCGTTGTAGTTAAGTCTTGTTTTCACTCATCTTTTCAATTTCCTTTTTTTTCAGTAAATGGCGCTAGAAATTGTGACCATGTGGCTTCAGGGGTTGCTGATGAAAATGAAGGATCAGGTGATGCCCTACATCATCCAGTAAGCTGTAATAGAGTTCCTACACTTTTGTCGGATTAAGTACAGTCACATGATACAAGTTTCAGTTAACTGAATGTTTCAGTCAATTGTTTTGGTACAGTTTTGCAGTGCCTTTTTTCATAAAAGTTTCAGTTAACTGTTTTCATCCAATGTTTTGCTGTACAGATACCAGTACCTGCTCGACCCAACGTGGCTACCATTGTGTCCAGGTAAATGCAGAAGTGTGTGGTCGTGTTTGATGCGGTTCACAACATCAACAATGTCTGCATAGAGGCGCCGAAAGGCCAGCATCCACAAGCAGACACTAGAAGGCGCAGAGTGAAATTTGTGGCACATCTCGAAATTTCATATGCTTATTGGTCATCAAAATCTTCTTTGGATGTTATCATGTATTTTTCCTTCTTAAATGTTTATGCAGGTGTATAATACCTGTAAATGAAAACTGCTGAAAGAGCTCATGAAGGAATTAATCTTTAAATTTAGAGTATGCATCTCTAACTAGCGTATCACTCTTTAAATTTAGAGTATTTGACCTAATTTCTTGGCTTTTTGTCAGGAAGGAATTTTGGCCTAAGTTGTGGACAAGATCAAATAATGGCTGACAAATATGACTCAGCATCGTATAAGAATGAGGAAACTTCAACTGAAAAGTGAGGTAGGCCCTTCTATTTTAAATATCATAGGATGTAGTGTAGTTTTTAAAACTTCTATCTCAAGTGGCCACAGACTTCCCTTTCGCTGACGGCAGCCTGGTATGATTCATTCCTTCCCTTCTCTTTTTAGTCTTTATTGTTTGTACCTTTCCCAATTTATATATATAATAAAATCATTTGAGTTTCATCGGATCAATATATAATAAAATGCCATTGCATGCTTCCTGTAATATTTTGTTGGATCAATATTCAGAACTACATCTGTGGAGCCATATGCCCTGCCAAATGACACTTTTTTTTTTGTCAATTATTCAGTCACTCTATCAATGAAGTCATTTGTACACAGCTAATTGCCTGTGAGGAATCATTAGAATATAGATGATTCTTATAACTTACAAAAGTTTCAATAGTTTAATATATCTCTAAGTATTCAGTAGCTGTAACTTTCAGTTTGCAAAAAAAAATGCAGTTTGCATCATCTCTTACACCCTGCCATCTATTCAGTAGCTGTAACTTTCAGTACCGCGCGAGAAAGAGAGTTGAAGAAACAATCGAGGGAAGAGACGAGAGGAATAGGAAGCATGCGTGTACCGTGCTCGACGAAACGCCGATATAAGTGCACTCTCAAATGCACCAGAACAACCAGGTGCCTTGTCCTCAATATTCTTTCGTGGTATAAGAATATAGTAATAGTATAAGAATATAATATAATGTTTATTTTGTTCAAGGATCTTGGCCTCTTTACTTTAACGGGGTCGCAATATCCAGAAACTAACACCGTTGGATCGACACATTCACCTTCAGTCCCTTCGTTTTAAGCCTGATGGTAGATACCTTTTTGTTTCAGTTTAGATGATTTCAGTTAATCATGTTGTAAGTTCCCCTATAACTCTCTTTATAAAATAGAAAATGAAGTGCTTTGGAGGACCTCCCCCACAACTTTTTGGCTTAAAGAACGTCCCTTCGTTTTAAGCCTGATGTTAGATAGCCTTTTGTTTCAGATTAGATGATTTCAGCTAATCATGTTGTAAGTTCCCATGTGCAACATCAAGTTAAATGAAAATGGAAAATCATTTCCTGCTCGGTCACTATTTACCTACCTCGGTATTTCCTACTGGAAGAGTATTTGTTTGAAAATAAGTAATTTTAGAAATATCGCCCTATAGTTGTTTTGTTGCACATATTTAAATGAAACCGCCATTGCGTTAAGACGGCGGGCACTGTACTAGTTGTTGGAAGGGTAGTGAGTCGTGCTGGCGGGCGGCAGTTATTGGAAGGACGGCGTAACAACAAAAGAGGCAAATCCACAGAAAAACCCAAAAAATCTATAAGATTTTTTTTATAATGAAGGTAGTTATAACAAATCTTTCAACGGATCCCTTTCAATAACGATCCTTCATTATAATGTGTACAGCCAACAACAAGCAGACCAAAGAAGACGACTTTAAAGAGAAAGAGGATGACCCAAGGATTTGACTTTCCTAATACATAATACATTGTTTTTATTATGTATCCGTATATACGGACCTATATACATAACAAAAACTATATATTTAGAAAAACCAAAATCTTATAATTTATAATGAAGCTAGTTATAACAAATTTTATTTTAAGGCTTATTTAGATGTAGTCGTATTCACCTTGATCCAAATACGTTGGCATGGGATGGAATGAAACTTAAACTACCTATTTCTCACCACCAATCAACTTCAAACACAAGGTTAATGGTTTCTTAAAAATCGATGACAAACTTTGAGTAGATACACCATGATCGTCCTTTTAAATTAACTCGTCTTCCACACACTACCTAGGTGTTTATAATTTAAGATTCAAATCTTCTAATTATTTGATCAATAATAACGAAAACGTCTACATCACTCCTAAGGTTTGGAGAAGTGTCTACTTAAACCCCTCAAGTATAAAACTAGGTATTGAACTGTCATGGGAAGATCCTAGAGTATATTAGAGTATAATTGGTAGAGAATCTGTTTGCTACAATTCACTACCGGTTGCAAGCAATTACAAAGGAAACTTCCTAGCAGCCAGGGACTTAGATTAAGACTTGACTCATTGTAGCAGCCAAGGTCTTCTTTTGTAATTTCTAGGAGCTAGAGTTGATGCAGGAAAGTAGAGCCAAGGAGCCACCAACCCCTTTATGTACCCAGGACCCATTGGAATGAAGGAAGGAATGAACAACAAACAATCCAACCCCCCAAATACTATAGTCTCCCTCCACGCCAACTTTGTCCGGCCTTGCTCTCGGCAATGGTTATCCTCCCTATCCCCCATATGAACTAACGCTCATAACATGAACACATTAAAATTTACAAAACCAACCAATTTACCCCCGGTGGTTTTGTTTGCTCGCACTAAGGTGGACTCCAATGCCGGTGTGGACGATTGATGAGTGGGCCCAGCTTATAAGTGATAGGTCTTCTCACCGACAGGTGCTCCCCACGTCATCCCTTACCTTCCAGCTCCTTCGACCTCCGGCTCCTGGCCACCACCACGTGTCGTCTCTCATCTCCACCGACCATCAGTTGAATCATGTCAACCCCAACAACTTATAATTTAAAACAGACTAGAGTACCTAATTTAGTGCACTAACTCAAAAGCAGTTGTTGCATACATTGGTGCAGCTCCACCGTTACGTATTTGTAGTCGCGATCGATACCGTCACATACCTGCATGACTTGTTAAACAAGTCCAAATCTGATAAGTACTGGAACCACAGTTAGATGCAGATCCAATTCTGACAAGGAAACTGGGTGTGTTTAGATCCCAAAATTTTGGGGTAAAATTCCTGTAGCGTGTCACATCGTACACTGTAACACGTTTCGTTTGTTAGTGGTAAATATTATCCTACCATAACATAACTGGACTCAAAAGAATCGTCTCGTAATGTACATCTAAACTGTGCAATTAGTTTATTTTTTTACCTACATTTCATACTCCGAACATGCGTATTTAAGTGCATTTAATGTTTCGATGTGATAGGATGTGATGAGAATGTAGCAAATTTTGGAGAAAATTTTGGGAACTAAACACAACCTGTCAGCAATTGAAGTTAGCATAAATGTACTATTAATATTGCTGTCTTGTACCCGTACAAATGTACTATTGCTGAAGAAAATTCAGAGAGCTGAGGCGTGCTACCGTACCATCATGAAAACCCCAGTCAGGATATCCATTATTTCTCTTCGGCAACTGCCACATGTGGCGGATCCTACACTTAAACATAGTGGGCATGTGCTGCCACGTACGGACGTAGCTCCGCCACTAGACCACTACAGAGAACACTGGTCATCAACTCATCATTTCTGCGCTGCGAGCATCTTGCTGTGAGGATCTCTATTCTCTAGGGCATTATTAGTTCGTGGACGAGCCCGGCCTCGTTCGCATCTACTGTCAGGCAGGCTTCTGGTAAGAACGTGGATTACCCTGTTTCCTGAGCCGCTCGCGGGCTTTTGGCTCGCGGGATCTACCTCCGCCACGGGCCACCTGCAGCCGCTGCCTCTGCGCGCTACATGTCCTGATGTCCACCGCATGCACCACCTAACGCGCTATCTCAAGCGATAATAAGACAGAAACATGGCTGACCTGTGTGCTAACCAATTCGCTTAATTGGGGGTGCGTTCTTCTTCTGCCGCGTACCGATCGAGTGTGTAGGTAGAGTGCTTCCTCCGTCCCCCACAAAAAAAAAACAATTCTCGTTTCACTATAAGTCCAGCGATTTTAACTTTAATTAAAATTATATAAAAAATTACTAACATTTATAATACAAAATACATATCAATAGACGGAAATGTTAATAATCAATATAAATTTGGTCAGATTTAGGAAATTTTGGCCGGCATGTGAGTCCTATAATTGCGTTTTTTTTGGACCGTACACGGGAGCAGGCGTACGGCGTGATGCAGGTGCACACCCAACACCAACATAATGTGGATAGGAGATTTGGGTCCACGCCGGTTGACCCCGCGGATTCAGCCCTTGGCAGAGCAAAACACTACGTACTACTAGTGTAGTGCAAGTACATCGTATCTTGATTTTAAAAGTACATCGTATCTGACTCAAGAAGAACATATATATGCATGCATATTACAACTCCATATAGCGCCTAGGATCCGCGCGACAAGAGCGCTCCACGTTGCGCGTGCGTGTGCAAGCATGCATTTGCCGTCGCCGGATTCATCATTCATTAAATTAAAGGCCGTGGTCCCTACAACAAAACTCGCGGCGCCTCGTGGCCTCCGCTGCTCCTTCTCTTCGTGCCTCACCGCCTCCGCCGCCGCCCGACCGGATGCCGCGTCCATCCACCTCGCCGACGCCGCGAGTCCCGCCCGCCACCACCACTCCGCCTCAATCTCCTCTTCCTATCCTCCGGTCGCAGCGCGCGGATGCCCCCGCCCGCCCACGTCGCCGTCGCCGCCTCCGCGCGTCCGATTCGCGGCGGCGCCGGCTCCCGCCCGCCACCAGCGCTTCCGATCCACCACATCGCCACTTGCCCCCACCACTTCCTCCTCTTGCTCTCACCTTGCCCCTGGGAAAATCAGACCTCGGCGCCTCCGCCTTGGCCTCCTCCTCCCTCCTCTCCATCGGCCACAGTGCACGCAGATGCCAGGGCCGGCCACCTCGCCCTCGCCGCCTCCGCCGGTAGCGCTTGGTCGCCTCTTCCTCTTGCCCAGTGGGGTGCACCTCGCCTGCCCCGACCAGCAGCATCGCACCGCCCCCGGCCCGGATCCTCTGCTCTCCGCCCGTGAGATGAATGGGTGATGACATTTGAGAGATTTTTTAGCTGTACTGCCAATTTGAGCCACGAGACGCATATTAGCTGATGCTACAGATTGGTTACATGTTTGCTGCTTCTTGTGATCTGGTTCCCCTTTCTGTTCTTGGGGATTGATCTGAGATTGCTTTGCTACGTTGTTCAGGCCACCTCCTTTTGGATCTTCTTCGAACTTGTGCGTCTCGGGTGCCATCACTGGAATCCCCTAATTTCACTCATTTCCTCTCTCAGATCCCTACGGTGGAGAAGACCTAGGCAGCACAACACGAGTAGCAGCAGTGGCTAGAGATGATTGGCCTCAGTGCCACCCCTGAGGTACTCTAATTTCCTCTATTTCTCTCTAAATTTCGTTTTATCTCTCTAATTTCCACTTGGTTATCTATTCTAGGGTCTATCCTGCTACTGCGATGTTTATCTTAATCTGTCTATGTTTGGGATCAATTAGCAGTTCCTAGCACAGATAGGTAGTCCCATCTCGAATCCCCAGCATCCTAGTGCTCTTCATTTGTTATCCTTTTTTTGGGGTTCAATTTCTAAAAATATAGCTCATTTATTTCGACAACCCTGTTTTCTTATGTGTGCTTGCAACACTGAAAACTTACTTTGTTATTTGGTTGTTTTAGGTGTTGCGGTTTATTGTAGTAAACAGGTCAAGCATACACTAGATGTCTGTTAATGAGATAACTTTCATATTTTCCTTTCAGGACCTACAAGGCATCCTGACCCTGGAGGGCTGGACACATATGGGATCAAGAAGACAACAACTACAGCAACATCTTCCTCTATGGTGTGGGGATGCATCTGAGTCTTGGATTCATTTCTTGCTTTTGGTGTGGAACTCTTAACTTCCCTGGATGGATTTTCTTTTGTTATGATCTTTTTTGAAAAAAAGGTTTCACTATGTTTTATTGTTGCGCTCATCTGAGTAATGAAGTACCGGTGCCCCTTGCACTGGGAACAATAGTCGTTATGAACTATTAACTCCAACACATCCATTAAGTAATAGCTCATTTTTGTGTTCAGACATGTCAATCTAAAGGATTGATGGCCCTATTTTGGAGCTGATTCTGTGTTGATATATGTGAGTCGTGAATAGACGAGCTTTCATTTTTTATTTTAGTCTTGAGATTACCATGTTGCAGGGTTCTTCATGGGCAAGTGTTTTTTTTTTTTTTTTTTTTTTTCAGAAATCATAGGGCAAGTGTTAGTTCTAAAGGATTGATGGAGCCAATTTCTTGTGCCCAACCTGTGAGAATATAGACGATTATGCACTGTCAGCTATGTAGCCAACTTATGTTGGCCCTTGGAGGCGATGTCGTTTTCTTTATGATCAAAAGCTGACATATTTTTTTCTTCATTTATACATATAGGACCTGCAATACTACGGTACTGCAAATGAAGGGTTTAAATATGTGCATCCAATAGTACCTATATATTCAGACCTTGTGCATAGCTTCAGGACTCCAAGAATTTCCTTGCTTGACACATATACATTATTTTCATTTTCTCATATGACCTGTATATTACTGTTTACACATGTTGGTTCCCTGTTTGTCTACTTATTTAGCCACAACTGATATTAAACTATCTTTTAGGACTATGTGTTTAGTACCATTTAAACAAACTGCATGGGTTGATTATCATAGCAAACCACTCAAACAATACTCAATTTGTCGGTTTATACCAGCAGGTAAGTTGTCCATCAGTTACAGATTAGCATTAGCAAATTTATGTTATTCTGCATTGCTATTTAACATCATCAGGTCCGATGTTTATTGAATAAATCAATACTATTAGGCACTACTATTTAATATCATCAGGTGGGTTGTCCATTTCGAGGCCCACCAGTAGGTGCTTTCCTTCCAAAGCAACTTTTTTAGGGGCCTTCCACAGCAACTTAGTTCATTCTCCCAAAGTTCACGATCATGAAATTGGTTTCCCAGTACGTATTCGTGCCTCAAATAGATTCTGTATTAATTTCAGAGATACTCCTGGAGATTAATACGTGATGAACTTCTGCACATTTTGCAGAGATTTAGGACTACTTAGTCTCATATTTTTGACTGCTTCATCGGTTACCCAGCTTGCACTAGCTGATGATCTATATATATTCAGCTTCAGTGTTATTTTGTTTTACTTAATTTGCTTTCCTCTCGATTGTTTTATTGCCTTTGCATGTCCTCTTCCTGTTTGCCCATTGGGGTATCATGTCCCTATTAAGATATTTGCTTTCTATCTAGACTTAATATTTATATTTTTCCAGTTTATGTGCTTTAGCTGTTCCGGATTTCCAAATGTAGTTAGCTATGTATTTCCATTTATGTTCCCAGTTTTGACTGCAGGTTCAAATAGATGGCAGTTGCCTCACGGATTAATGGATATGGCAGAGAAAGGATTAGCTGTGCTGCTGCTAACTGAAGTCTGCCAAGATATTCAAAGGTCCACCCAGCTACCAGTTGTCAAGGCGACCAATATCAGATCATAGCATTACGGCACCATGTCGTTAAATCCAACCAAGAGTGTGGTTTATGCCATGACATTTTTTTTTCCTATTGTAGTTAGCTATGTATTTGCCCCGCACTGTCTCCATTTTACATTGTAGCACGATGGTTGTATATGTAAGGCGTATATATCAAAAAAAAAAATTTATGCCTTTCAACTAACCCCTGTTTTTTTTTTTTTTTGCACCTTTGCCTTCGGCGGTGGTGTCATTGACACCTTCCTATGTTAAAACTCTGTGCAATTTCATTTGATTTTCTCAATTTTTTGTCAACTTATTATCCTGATTACGTTCCAGTTCAATTTTATTTTCAGCAACACGCACAGATATCAGAGAGCAACCACCTGTAATTAGTTGTGCAAAATCTACGGGCGCGGCGTAGCGCGCCCACTGTCCTAGTATATATATGACCGCTAGCTGCATGAAGATGTAACCCCCGAAACAGGAAAAGCGGAAGAGTTCTAAATTAACCTAACTGCGTCTTTGTATCTTGTATCAACAACATAATTCTTTCTCAACTTAAAAGGAGAAGAGTTTTTGCTATAAACCTAGATATATGCTTATTTTTTTAGCATATATTCTTTCTCAGATATATGCTATGTATAAATACAAATAAAAAATATCTAGAAAATCCAAAGCAACTTGCAATTTGAAACGGAAGGAGTACATCAACAGGCCCATAATGGAAAGATCGAAACAAAGTATGTTAGTTAAGTACATATGCATCCACTAAACAACCTTATGGAAAAATGGCTATGAAAAAAAAAAATTGTACATATCCAAGTAATGTTGTATCCAATACCAAAGATGATGAACTAATGTACACTACACAATAGATTATGTACACAGTAGTATTTCAGCGTAAACAAATTGTACATAGAGCTTTGCTGTACAAATAAATTGCAAAGAGGAAAAGGAAACCTGGAACTCTTAAGCAACAGAAGCTCTCTTGCACTTGTATTGTTGAGCATAATATATAAAAACAAGGAAATTTAGAGAGCTGAGACCGGCTATCAGCCAGAAAAAACGGTCAAGATGGCCTTCGTTTAAGTTATCAGGGATCCACCCCAATTGCCCATTTCGAGTTGTGAAATATGACACCAGGGTCAAGATGAATGAGCTGAGATAACTTCCAAGTGACACAGTAACAAGAGCGAAAGCTGAGCATAGGCTTCTCATGGCATCTGGTGACTGATTGTAGAAAAACTCAGCTTGACCAATTGATGTGAACACCTCACCCACGCCAACCAGCAAGTACTGAGGTGCTTGCCATAGGATGCTCATAGGAACAGGTACCTTCTGATGAACCAGATCCTCTGCTCTTGCGACCTGTAGACGCTTGATCTCGACTAATGCTGCAACTGCCACTGCGACTGTAGACACAAATAGACCAATTCCCATCCGTTGAAGTTCTGAGAAACCTCTCTCTTTTCCACTGAATCTCCTGGCTATGGGCACAACTAACCTCTCATAAATTGGAACCCAAACAACAATACTGATAACATCTAGGGATGACAAAGTGGCTGCTGGAATCTTGAAAGAACCAATTTGGTTATCGAGGGCCATCCCCTGTTCTATGAACATCGATGAGTTTTGAGCACATACGGTGAAGAACACAATTCCCGTTGCCCAGATTGGAAACATCCTCAGCAATATTTTGAGCTCTTCAACTTGTGTGACTGTGCAAAGTCTCCATGGATTGCAAGAACCATCACGCTCATTCCATAGAGTGACTGCAGCTTTGTCAAGGAAACTGTTAAGGAAAGAGAATAGTCAATTGGGACAGTATGTGAGTCTCTGCGTATGTACAAATCCTGTGTGTGCTTACCTTTCATAGTTCTGAAAAAGGTTGCTGTGTCCAGGAAGTTCCAAGACACAAGCTTAAAAGCATGCAATGTCAGAACAAAAGTGCAGTAAAAATAAAATCTGTATTTGATAGATTATATTAAACCTCTTTATCTTTGAATATATCTATCTAAACCACAACTTCTTAATGCGGTAATGCCTTTATTCTTTGTTGAGTAAAAGTATATGTCTTGCAGAGAAATAATTACCACTGATAGCCAAGAAAAGTACCTGAATTCACTACTGTGCTCCAGCTTACGACTCCCCTCAATAGCTGAAGTCTTACCATGTAGCTCATAGAGAAGAGAACTGTCAACTGGCAAATCCGCTTTTTAAACTTGTAAGTGGCTGCCACAACTACCTGACATGCTCTTGTAAGTGGGCTCCCTCCTGGTATCTGAAATCTATATATTTCTGAACCTATAAAAAAGCTTCCGATAGCCAAGACAATGAAAAAAGTAGGGATCCCAAAGCCAATGCCATATCCATAATTCTCTTGTACCCAAATAAGAACTGTGCCTGAGATCAAAGAACCAATATTTATGCAGAAATAAAACCAATTGAAGAAAGCGCCTTTCTTTGTTTTCCCAACTGGATCAGTATCATCAAATTGGTCAGCCCCAAAGGATGAAACACATGGCTTTATACCACCAGCTCCCAAAGCAATCATGTATAGTCCAACAAAGTATATAAGATACTGAGGTAAGGTCGGTTGTGGACAAATAGAGCCAACACACTGAGGGGGCTGGAAAGAAGGAACTGATGCTGAAAGTGTCAATGCCGTCATCCCCTTCATTGAATTCACATTAAGCAGTCGTTAGCACTTAGCACAGACTATCTGCATGAATAAGTGCTTAAGCAGGATAAAATATTCATAATCACAGTTAGGGAAAGACAAGTAGGTCAGCAATTGATGCATCATGCATGTTTTCAATGAACTATGATGCCAGTAAATACTCATAAAAATCATGAAGTTACTTATGTCATAGCCAAAAAGCTATACGCGAACATCTATCCAATATTTCTTTAATTCACAATCATGAATAAATACCAATGCAAAACAACAGCATACTACAATTTTAGGGCATATAATACATTAGCATGACACTAAGGCACAATTACGAGTTTCTTGAGATAAATGCACATTTGTGCCTTACAAGAAAGTAAATAGTGGAGAAAACAGCAATAGTCCTGTACTTTCCCCAGTACGAATCTGCTAAGGTTGCTCCAATGAGTGGTGTAAGGTAACAAGTTCCTTGCCAGGTTGTGAAGTTCCTCGCAGCAGAGGCATTTCCTTCATGTAGTCTTGTTGAAAGGTAAGTGACCAAACTTTTTGAGATTCCATAGTAGGCCAAACGTTCACAAACTTCAGTTCCTATCATATAACAGAAAAGCAATTTCCAATTGGACATGATGTTAGATCTAAGTATGAAACACTTATGTTTCTGGTGGTTAGATTTACAAACACTCTTAAGTTCAAAAATGCTGAGCAAAGGTTTCCACTTAAATTAGTTGCATGTGCAAAAACTAAGAAGTCAGTTGGACCTATGATTCCACAAATAAGTTTACAGTGACATGATTCAACTGGTTTTCATTTCAAGAAAAAAAAATATGTTCATGCTATTTCTCAGTGAAAGCTCTGACTGAATTCTTACCAAGAATCAATGAACATGCTCTCCAGTTCCCTGTGTTATGCTTTAAAATAGGAAAACCTCTAAAGTCAACTGATCCATCACCAGTGTACCCAGCAAGATCCTGTCCACAATGTAAAATTGAATATAATGTATCTGCAAACCATTCAACAGGCAGGTGTTTCCTATAACATCATCAAATCATAAGAAAATGAAAGGGCACATAGAACACAAAAGTATTGAAAGAAACAAAGGAATGATAGCATATAGAAATTGTAGGAAGCGGCATTCTAATTAATGGCACAGGCATAAATCTTGTATCTTTACATGATGTTGAACAGAAGATGTAAGAAGCATGTCATTTCTCCGCCTCAACACAAGACGCTTTCCATGGTAGGTGTAAGTGACACTATGATCACAATACAGTGTTCATATACACTTCTCAAACCCACCGAAAAAAAGCTCATTGTGCACTTTGTTAATTGTTCATTACTTCATTAGTAGATAATTCCACCACTGTGGCATTTTAGGAGAACTACTCCAGGAAAAACGAGGACAAACATGTCTTATCAAATGGCAAGATATCGTCCAAGGGTAGTTTTAGAAAGATAATGTGAATATAAATGGGAACTTTCTCAAACAGAATATAAACGAGAACTAGAGAGAACAAATCATCATTACTTCAAAATGAATGTTCCAACATGATTTGAGCGCTTAGATCTCTTTAAAATAAATCAACTTCTAGAGTTGTCCTAAGTCAAACTATTTTAAAGTTGACCAAATTTATAGAAAAGAGAACCAATATTTATGAGAGTAAATTAGTATCACTAGATACATCATGAAATATATTTTCATAATGTAATTTGGTGTCATAGACTCATAGATGTTGTTACCACTTTTTATAAAGTTAATCAAACTTAAGATAATTTGGCTTTAGGTGATTCTAGGAGTTGACATATTTTGGGATGGAGGGAGTATCCAGAAGGTAAAAAACCTCACATATGTCCAGGACAATTGCTATTGCCTTACCTGGAAAATTTTAGCCATGATGCTAAATCTATTAGCGAAGTTTCAGTTCCGTCTTTGTTCATCTAATCTCACATCAGAAAGTACTTTTTTTTTTCCACGAAACTGGAGAAGGAACTTTTTATTGTCATAGCAAATATCCTCTTTTCCTGTTCCTAAAGTTTTCTTGCAGCTAAACTTATGAATATAGTTGATGAATGTATTTTTCTAAGAACATAAACTAGTAGGGAACTATTCCACAATTGAATACTGACTGTATAATTACTATTAACAAGAAATAGAATACTGAACAATTTTTCTAATTCTTCAAAAAATAATATTTTGATTGAAAAAGCAAAGTTTTTCTTTTGCAGAGGGTGGTTAGAAGTTGAGTAACCTGTAACCTAAATGCCTATGACAAGAATACATAAACAGGTGTAATCACTCACGTTTCAGTCAAACATGTGTAACCCCAGGTCTAATCACTCACGTTTCAGTCAAACATGTGTAACCCATTCCACTCCGACTGTTTCAGAAAAGTTACCCAATATCAATCAAATTAGACATCAAACATCTCAATCAAAGAAACATCAGTGTATCTTGTATACTAATGAAAAAATAAATTTCAAGAAAACCGATTTGGTTTACTTCCATAAGTACTTTCTTTAGAGCAAAAAAAAGTAATTTTGGGAGCATTCCACATTCTCAAAACTGTTGCGTGTAGCAACCTACTACATACAATCCATTATTCCAAGCCATATCCTATTATTTTTCATTTGTTGTACAGCGTCCCCCTTTTCCATTGGTATTTTCCCTCCACATGGCTATTGAATTTGCAATCCAGCAATTAAGAAGCACACGCTAATCAATTAAAAGGTCCACGCGATCCCAAGAACCCCAAGAACTGAGCAATCGAAGTGTAGTTTCCTCCTCCTTTCTCTTGCTATTTTGATCAATTCAAGCCTTTGCAATCAAGCGGAACTTAACCAAAAGAAGAGGCTAAAGGGGAATAGAAAAGAACCCCCTACGGATTCTGAATCTTGGTGGACCAAAAGTTCAGGAAAAGGAACAAAATCTCCATGCAGAAATAGTGGTGAAGTACCTCCGGCGGCTCCGTCGCGCGCACCAGCAGGTTCTGCCGCCGCCCCTCGTCCAGCGACGAATCCATGAATGCAGCTTCTGAAGCCGTGGACGCTTGTCTCTCCAGGTCCAGTAGTAAGGGAAAAGCTTCGAGCCAAGGGAGTGATTACTTCTTCGAAGTTAGGAACTCGATGCTGCTGCAACTAATATTGATTAGCCAAGCAGAAACGACGAAGCAACGAGCATAATTTGAGATTTGTAGGTATGATGACTTCGCTGCCGTTTAGCTCCAGCAGAGTCGCCGAACTTATTGGAATTTGGGAGTAAGTCGTTGGCGATATTACATCCACATCCTCCTCAAACTACGTAATTGCAAAACTGTTAAATACTTTCTGATTTTTTTTTTTTTTGAAACTCATACCCCCGTCTCATCAGTCAACAGCTTTGCACGCAAGGAATTCAGGTGCCTCAACAGATGGAAGATTGGGGTCAGCATTAGAACACATCCAATCCAAATCAGAGTGAGATTTTGCCGCCTATAGGCTCAGTGCTGGCAATCTCAAGTACAAAAAGGCGGTTGCCTCGCACGTTTCCAAATTGACATTGCTCTAGCATAATCATTAAAACAAACTCATTGTGCAGTTGCAGACGAAACAGAACCTATATATACTTATATGCTCAGTACGCCTTCTTACATTTGTACCGCATTGCACACAATACAAAGGCTAACAGATTCAAGAAACACAGACCAGCCATCATCCAGAAGAATCGATCCAAATGCCCTTCGTTCAAGTTATCAGGTATCCACCCTGGGCTGTCTCCTCTGGCCGTGAACACAGGAACAAGAGAAATGATGAATGAATTAAGGTAATGCCCAGCCGAGACGTTAGCAAGTGAGAATGCTAGACACAAGCTTCTCATGGCATCAGGCGATTCCTCATAGAAAAACTCGTTTAACCCAATGAGTGAGAACACCTCACCAGCACCAATCAGAAAGTACTGGGGTCCTTGCCACAAAATGCTCATTGGATTTGGTGGAGCCACATTCTGGTCCACCAAGCCTTTGCTTTGTACAATCTGCAACCGATACCCCTCCACCAACGCTGCTGACACCATTGAGAGTGTGGATAAAAATAAACCGGTCCCACAGCGTTGTAGAGGGGTAATGCCCTTTGCCATGCCAGTTAATTTTCTGAACACTGGAACAAGGATTTTTTCATAGATCGGAACTAGGGCAAGAACAGTAATGATATCTACAGATTGGAATGATGCTGCAGGTATTTCCAACGATCCAACGTGTCTGTCCATGACCATCCCTTGTTCTAGAAATGTTGAAGACATCTGTGCTAGAACTGTAGAAAATAAAACCATTGTAGCCCAAATAGGGAGCATCCTGATCAAAATTTTGAACTCCTCGACTTGAGTGACAGTACAAACTCTCCATGCATTAAGCCGGCCAACAGAATCACAACCAATGGAAGTCACAATTGCAGCTTTATCAAAAAACCTGAGAAAAGGAACAGTATTGCCTTACTAACTCAAGAAAAACAATTGGCCATACCATAAGAGCATTTTAACTTCTCTAGATGCTTAGACTTAGTAAGAACGCAGGGTTCCTATTGAGCAAATCAAAGTGCATCTTGTATTAATCATCAACAGAACTAAAAATACAAATTGTGCTTTTGGTACAAAAACAAGTATTCTAAGGAGACTCTCCCCCCTCCCCGCCCCCCACGCGGGCGGTCTCGGAAACCCCAGCTGCCGCGCACCCTCCTCCCCTCCTTCTCCCGCTTCGCCGCCGCCGAGCAGGCCGCGCGGCCCGCCGACCCGGTGGTGGCGGGGCGCCGCCGTCTCTCTGGCGATGGGTGGCGCGAGCGACCGAGGCGGCATCTCCACCGCAGCCGCGTGGGGCTCTGGCGAGGCCGCCGCGCTCGGCCGCGGCACGCCGCCAATGGCGGTGGCGTGGAGCAGGCTGGTGGCGGCGGCGGGCTCCCTTCTTCTCCCCCCCCGTCCCCATCTTCTTCCTCGCTTGGGGCGCCGCCGGCCTGGTCCGGCTCACCCGGAGCCCTAGGCGGCCGACCTAGGGCCCTAGTGACTGGATCTGGCGCCCCCCAGTGGGGACAACCCCGGTGGGGGGCGGGGCTCAAGCCAGTGGGGCTGGATCCCGCCGGACTCGTGGGTCTTCTGGGCCGGCGCGGGCGCTGCGGATCGACGCCGGCTGGCGCTGGCTGGCTACGCTACGTGCTAGGTAGGCGGCGAGGGCCATCTCGGGTTTCGGCGTGCGGCAGGTGACACGCCGCCGGCAAGACGAGGCTCGGTTCCATGGGCCTGACCAGAGGGCGGGGTGGCGGTCAACGCAGCTACGCGGCTGTCGTGTGCAGCCGGCGCGTCGGATAGGGTTCTGTGGGACGCCGGAGTAGCGACGACAACGACTATGTCTCGGGTCCGGGCTGGACGTTGTACTGGGGGATCTCTTGGGTGAAAGCCTTGTCCATCTTGTTGAGGGTGTCGTGCTCCCCCCGCCTCCTTGGGCGAAAGCCCCGTCCATCTTGACGAGCGGCGGTGGCGTGCCCAACGTCATCCCCTTCCCTGGGCGTCGCTATAATTTGTCCAGCCACGACGTCGTCTTCGATTCGATGCTCACGTTGTATTGGGGATCTCTTGGGTGAAAGCCTTGGCGACGGGCGGCGCCCGTGGGCGCCGCTTCCCTGTTGAGGGTGTCGTGCTCCCCGCCTCCTTGGGCGAAAAGCCCTGTCCATCTTGGACGAGTGGCGGTGGCGTTCCCAACGTCATCCCCTTCCCCGAAAGCGTCGCTATAATTTGTCTAGGCCACGACGCCGTCTTCTGGTTCGATGCTCTTCATCTTCGGCGTCCGGTGGTGCGTGTGGAAGGGGGTTTGTGGCGCAAGTCGGAGCTCCGCTGCGTTAGGGGACGTGGCTCGCAACGATGACACAAAGCGAACCCCCTTTCTTCGCCGACCGGTCTGCTTCGGAAGTCGGGCAAGAGCCGGGAGGGGCGAGGTTCAGATTGAAGTCGAACTCGCTCTTCATCCGAGCCGGGCGATGATGACCTGTTGTGGCCTTTCGCTTCGGTTGGCCGCTTGTTTTCGCTTGGTTTGTCGGGGGTTTGCCATGGGAAGTCGGAGTTGTTGGTTGTTACAATCATGCTCGGCAACGATGACTCATGGCGCTTGTGTGCTCTTCCGCGTCGTGTGGGTGGGTTGGCCCTTCGTGTGCGTTTGCACCATGTTTGGCTACCCTTCTTGTAAATATTTTTCTATCGTCTTAATTGAGCGGCAGAGCTACTGCCTTTATTCTATAAAAAAAACTAAAGATACCATAGGCACCATTTCTTTGGAGATGATATTAAGGATACATTTCTATAGCTCTTATAATTTTTAATTTATGTGACTCATTGCGATCTATGGTTGTGCTCCATGAATTTCAACATGATCATAATCAAAGTTTGGATATCTTAGCCATGTGTCAATAAATAACAGTTCCTAGAGCAATTTTAGCCAACCTAAACTAACACTTCAGAGTAAAAAAAAAAAAAAAACTAACACTTCAGAACTAGTAAAGTGGAATTGCATGGAACCCCATAGAAAATTTAGTCATATAAGAACTAAAGTATCGATTGAAACAAAGGCAGACCAAGCTCTATCAAATTAAACATAACTCAAATCAGGCCTAACAAAATGTTGTATTGTAAGGTTTATGTACAAATTACAACACATCCATTTTTACTACTCTAGATTCTAGAATTTCATCCAGTGTGCAAGAATATTTTTTCTGTCTGGTTTCACATGCTATTTATACATGATATAAGAAAGTATTATCTGCAAAATCAACTAATCATCTAAACTTATATGGAAATGCAGCCGTAAATAAATGGATTGTATAAGGTTAAGGAAAAAACTAAGAACAAAATATTACTCAAATCCAGTTGTATGCACCAATTTCCGGCTTCCTTCAATTGCTGAACCTTGCCCTGAGTCTCATAAAGAAGTGAGCAATCGCTTGGCAAGACCTTATCAAAGTTGCGAGTAGCCACAACAATAACTTGACACACTCTTGCAAAAGGGCTACCTCCAGGTTTCTGAAATCTGTACACACTAGAGCCCAAGATGAAACTACCCGCACCAAAAATGAGAAACAGTGCAGGTATGGCAAAACCCCAGAGCCAACCTTCATGGTCTTGGACCCACACAATAATAGTCCCTGAGATCAGTGCACCAGCATTGATTGCGAAATGGTGCCAATTGAAGAAAGAGCTCTTTTTGGTTCTCTCCTCATCATCAGTATCATCAAATTGATCAGCACCGAAGGATGCAACACAGGGGCTCTGTCCACCATACCCTATAGCAACCATATACAGGCCAAAAAAGAATATGATGTGCTGAGATGAGACTGAATATGCCCAAGCAGGCCAAACATGTGGATCAGCAGAGATCAATGGAAATGCTGCTGACAGGACCAACATCATCATTCCCTAAATAAATCAACAGTTAAGAAACAAGATGTCAAAGCAAATAATAAGAAGAAGAAGTTAAGTTCAAGTGTCGATTGGACATGTATATCACAAGAGGCAAGTAACAAGTAGTCTACTTTGGGAAGCAGATTGGTTTTATCATCCGTCCATTAAAATACAACTATGTTGTTTCACCAAAATAAGGTTTCAACTCTTCATTTATATTTAGAATCTCTTTGAAGTGTTTTTTTTTTTCAATCGAGAATCTTATTCTATTGCACATGTGCCCAATCATAGCATGGATACTTTTAGTACTTACAGTACTGAAGATTGTGAAGAAGATCAGAGCCGTCCAGTACTTCCCCAGATATGAATCAGCTATAAACGCTCCAATCAGAGGTACAAGGAAACTAGTGCCTTGCCAAGTTGAAACATTTCTTGCAGCAGCCACATTTGTCTCATGTAGCACTTTTGTGAGATAACTCACTAGGTTTTTTGTAATTGAAGAAATGGCCAGGTACGAGCAGAATGAACAAACTGCAACAGTGCATTTCGTTTCATGTTGGATCTGGTATTGAATAATGAGCACATGCATAAAAATATTCTTAAATTCAACGAAATTTCACCATTTCATGTCAAGGATGATTGGACAATGGAACTTTTTTCACACTTACATATGGTTAAGGAGCAAGCTTTCCATTTTCCTGTATGTTTTTGGAAGCAGAGTGTCCACGGAAGCAAACAGATCCATCACCTGTGCATTCTACAGAATCCTGCATTTCACAGTTAGAAATTAAGCCCAAAATGGTAGTCTTACCCATCTAATTTTTAGAAGAATGTTCTCACAGCTAAAAGCAATGTAATGGACATTATTTTAATTTTTAAAGCCAGGACCACAAACTAAGTTAACAGAAGTCAAATTAATCATGTATAAAGAAGAAACTTAACACAGAACTACAATTTTTTTATGGTTATGCTGAAAATATATTGCTACAATGATTAGAAGAGAAGAAAAAAAGAGGGAACACCCAAGAATCAGTTGTTAAAAAATAATGATCAACAAGAAGAACAAAAGATTTATCGCATGTAATGTTAGAAACAAATTACTCTGACCCACTAATTTGTCGGAATCGAGTCACTCAATTCCTTTCTTTGATGTCTAAATCTTGAATCACTCAAGAACACTTATGCATACACTTGCTTGATCTTCCCAATCAAGCACTATATATATTTATATCTCATCTCATGCTCACCACATGAGGGGTACATGTCCTTTTATAGGACTTACAAACCGTCATACAAGAGCACAACTCATCTCTAGCTAATCACTAACTAGCATACTCACTTTACAACTCATTGACAACTACATAACCTAGCCAATTTGACTTTAATCTCTTTAAGGATAACCAAAGTATTACCTAAAAACTTCAAGCACACAAATCCAATTTTACTACCTAATGCTAGCTAAGCATTAGCTCATCAAAGAACAAGTTAATTTCCTTTTAACTTGAACAACTCATGCCATGGATGCATGTAGATGCATCTACACATTTCTTATGACAAGATTATTTCCAACATGTAATATTTCTTCCCCTACAAATGTTTGTTCAGAATCCTCTTTACTTGTGGTCCTCACTCCTCGAGCCAAGCAAATATGCCAATAAAGATTGGTATTAAACTAATCTGCTCCTACAGAACTTTCCTCGTGTTTTCTTGGAACATGCGATGACTTAGTGTTCAACCATACCAAAAGGCCAGTTACCAGAAAACAATGATATATCCATTTGATGCAATTAGAATAAAACCACACTGAAAGGACAATGGGATGCACAATAATTTTACATGTAGCTAAGTAATTATGACTACTACGCACTCCATTCCAAATTATACGACGTTTTGGCTTTTCTAGATTCATAGCTTTTGATACGCACCTAAATATATGTTGTGTCTAGATACATAATAAAAGCAATGAATCTAGAAATCAAAATATCTTATAATTTGCCACGGAGGAGGTAGTATTTATAGTAAACAAGAATGAACTCCATAAATGTTCTTACGGTCTTGGATGTAGTATATAAAAGTGATCACACTTCAAATTTTGAAGAACCAAAATTTTAAAAAATGTTGACGTATACAGACTACAGAGAGCAAGGAAGTACTGTTCCAACCCTCCAGCTAAAAAGCTACGTAGCTGATCATATCAACAGTCCAGATCACAGACACTACAGGAAGTAATGGGTGTGCTTGTGTAAGATAATTAGAATCAATACATGTGCACAAATGAATAAACATATGTGAACAAGATACGAAAGCAGGCTCGGCTGCACCTAAGCCACAAGGGGGAAAAAACACGACCTGGAAAACATTCAAGCCCAACCCAGATAGCAATTGCAAGCAGCGTCAGAATGAAAAAGAGCCAGGGCAGGCCTGTATTCTATTGTTTAATTATATTTTAGAGTAAGAATATGCAGGCCAAACAGTCCTCTGAAATGAATCAGGACTTTTCTCTGGCCTGGTGGGCTGGCATGGAGGATGCTAAGCACCTGTGGACCAAACACATGATGAGAGGGAGGAGTGAGCGACTGAGGGATGAGGGCGAGAGAGAACCTCTTGGATGGAGTTATCTTCTTCTAGCAGAGGACTTCTGTAAAACTGGCCTGTGGAGTCCATGGCTCCCTTTCCTACAATCAGACTGCAGAAATGAGGTTGTATCCTGAGAAAAGTGGAGAACAAAGACAATATATGAACATAAAAGGACAGATGTGCACCTCTAGTTCAGACGTCTTAATCATGCAGATTTATTTATTACCAAAGAAAAGATCTACACTATTTTCGTAAAACACGCACGAAAACCATGAATCATTATATTAAGAAAAAAAAAGAATGCAAGTAGACCAAGATGCCTCATTATATTAAGCAGCCGCATGGTGAGCACAGAGCGAATTATTTAGTAAAGAAAAGATCCTCCACTGATTCTTCTTCTAAAAAGCAACCCAAACTAAGGGAACAGGAAAAAAAAGCTGCAATCTTATGTGAGTTGCCAAAGATGCTTGTTGCAGTTTTAAAATGCTCTTAAGATGCAGAGTACAAATCATCTGCTACTTTATATTTTTGGTAGTTGGAGTTAGAACATGTGACTGATTGACGAACTTTGAGCTCATTATGGACTGACCTCACAGAAACATAGCCCTCTGTTATTAATTTGACAGAAACGTGAAAGGTGACTACCTTTAATAAGGGAAATAAATTCACTGACTACGACTCATGCTACGTTTTTCATCAAATAGAGCCGAAAAGTATCTATGAACATAAACAACACAATCCCTCCCTCCCTTAATATGCAAAGAAAAAAAATAATCACATCTTCTGCAGCAGCAATCTAATTCACTATCATCCCTCCAAAATGTATATATCTACACGAACAAGAAAAGAATCAAGTAAAGTTTCTCGCTTGGATAAAATCACCTGGAACTTCTCTGTGTATGGATCGCCGAGGGGAAATCCCAGCACAGCCTTTGGTGAATCGCGGTGGTGGCACCCCGTTCGTCATCGCTCGAATGGATGTCCGTGCCTCCGTCTCCGTGGCAGGCTGCCCCCGCGGCTAGCGACAAAATCACCTAGAACTTCTCTGTGGACGGATCGCCGAGGGGAAATCCCAGCAGTCTTTGGTGAATCGCGGTGGTGGCACCCCGTTCGTCATCGCCCGAATGGATGTCCGTGCCTCCGTCTCCGTGGCAGGCTGCCCCCGCGGCTAGCGACATGGGTGGTTCGCGTGGCATTTTCCTCCACCTCCAGTCCGACACCGCAAAACAGCGAAGGGCGAAGGCACAACGCACAGGTGAATTGACGGCATATCGGAGAGGAAGAGGACGGCGGCTGCAGCGAGCACGAGCTGTCTTGACTTGAGAAGGCGACGGAGCACCGAGCTCCGGCTGTTCGGGCTGGTTCTAACTTGTACTGGTCACTGGCCCACGGCCCACCAACTTATACGGCCAGTGGGCGCAGCTTTCGTTCCTGTCACTGACCTCACTAGATGATGATGGTGTTGCCCCTGCTAAACAGGCCGGGCCATCTTCCAGAGCCGACTAGGTCTAGTGCCTAGAGGCGGGCAGGCCGACTGCCTATTGTTGGGCCGGCCACCACGACTGGACCCTCTAGTGATAAAAAAACAGAGCTCCCTCAAAAAAAAAAAAAAAAACAGAGCTCTATAGGTTGGAACACCGGATTCATATACATTGAACAAATTCTTAATTACCCGTGCCGTATACTTGGTTGTGGTAGTTAGAGTTCATTATTTATTCTGCATACACCATCACTCGAGAGTCGAGAGTAGGGTTTAATTTGATTTATCCTTGAAAAAACTGATATAGGCGCGCCGTGCAGAGCCCTGTCCTGCCGCTGCCGGCAATTTCGTAAAAACTACTGCAAGCTACAGTACGGTGCTACGGGCCTACGATTATTGGGGGCCCTTAGAGGACAATCCAGACATGTGCTTAAACATGCATTATTCTCATGTACTGTATCTGGACGGAGCAGAGCAGGCAGGCATTCATCCTTTAACGTCTAGGGACCCGCACGCATAAGACATATCGGTAGATATCAATACATTTGAGTAATTCTCATGTAAAGTGCATCCGAGAGGCGACTCCTGATTCCAATAGACTCAGACTCAGAGTCGTCGTCAATAGCTAAAGATAATGTAGAAAAAAGTTGATGCGCCGTGTATGTGGTCGGTTGGAGCTAGCGAACGCATCGAACAAGTCCTCGGATTCCTTGATCTTGGCGAGGAAGCAAAGCACCGGTTCGTGTGATAAAATTTCAGCCGGCGGATACGATGCGAGAGCGTGCCTTCCTGCCAACTTACCGAGCCCTTTGTGCGCGAACATCCACAGGCACCTCCCCCAGATGAACTATCGCAGACACAGAATACTTTTAGACGGTTGTCTAGTAGCCGCGTCCCCTTGCGCTTTTGACTCCCGAGACAGTGTCCCCGTACCTGATTTGTCAGGCATCGAGATAGATGGGGGGAGGTCGGCTTGGGTGGTTATCCTTGGAAAGAACGGCTCAAATTTTCTTCGTGCGTGCAATGCAATGCTGGTTTTGTGAGTGGTATTATGCCCCCGAGCAAAGAAACTTGTAATGTCCTAGTTCGTCTGCACCGTTCAGTGGTATTATTCCCTAGTTCGTCTGCACCGTTGATTCCCAATGTCCTAGGCTAGATGGATATGCCCGAGCAAACAAACTTGTAATTTGTCTCATGTGTGTATCCGTAGTTTTTTTTTTCTTAATAATGAAACAAGGTTCCGGTTCTACTTATGCATCCGTATTTCCATACGTGAAGGTACAGAAAATTACTAGTCCTTCGGTTTGATTCACCACGGACATCTGCCGCGTCTGACGTAGCAGCTGATCGAACTGCTGCCAATTCAGCGACCATTCTGCAAACTTGGCAAATTCAAACATCAAACAGCTGGTGGTTACGACTGAACACAACAAAAAGACTGGGCTTTCGGAGACCTATACAACCTACAACGACTACGACCACCACAACTCCACGAGCGAGCAGACCATTCCACAGGCAGCCGGAGCCGGCCCTCTGTTTTGTAGGAGTACTGCCTCGGGCGGGCAGGCGGGCTATCTGGATAGACACGCGGCGAGTCGGTGGGTGGGCAGGACGGGGCGGACCGACCGTGTGCCCGTGCCCGCGCGTGACAGACAACTGCGTCTGCGTGTGGAGTGACGTGTGGGTGGCCTTTTCTGGGCCCGACGCGCGGGCTGGTCGCCGCAGCACGCAGACGCAGGAGTGGAGGAGGGGAGGCTCAACTGGTTCCGGTGGGTTTCGCCGCCTACCCTGCACAAAACCGCCGTCCGGTGCCGCCCGCCGAGGCGCCGACTGCCGTGCTGGACGCGGGACGCCACATTGTTTATTCCTTTCAGTTTGCCAGGAGCACAACTGAGAACCCGAACCCGGCCGGCGGCACGTTGTTTTTGGCGCTGTTTCCACGGGGACACGACTCCGCATCCCGACCGTCCCTGCTGCGTACGTACGGAGCAGACGGCAGAGCGGGCGAGTCTGTGGGTTGCTCGTAGGTGTAAATGAACGAAACCCAGACGGTTTGATAGATAGTAGTAATAATTGATAGAGAAGAAATGGCTCGGTCCGGTTTCGGTGCGTTAGCTTATAGGCTTAGCGAGAGACGAGAGTGGATACAACACAAGAACTTTCCTCTTTTATTTAACTTAAGTGTCAACTGAAATCTTGGTGCTGCGATATGAAACAGGGTGCACAGAACGACGGGCTCGTGCTGACCGCAAAATTCAACGCGCAGAAGCGTAGTATATATGTCAAAACTTATACTACCACTTGGTAGTACATCCTGTACGCACATGTTGGTCTTTTCATATGGTTAAGGCAGTGGTTTGGGTCGTTCCTTACAGGGCATGTTTGTTCTTTCCAGGAGTAGAAACCTTGTGTACAGGTATACACACGTTGACGGGTCAAAAATACACCTATTGCAGATAGCCAGAGAGATTGTTTTCCATTTTCTTTTTAACCACCACGGTCAGATCCTGTCTTTATTTTTCATTCATGTTACTATTTTCTTTCTCGTTTCTGGGTGATACAAAGAGCCAAGTGGGACCGGGGTCAAAACATAAATATTGATTGATCCATTCTTCTTGTGCAAGTAAACTTAAATGGAATCAGAATGTCGTCCGTCAGCCGAACCAAACAATGACAATTCTTGCTTTTAGGAGTAAGAGAAGAAGTTTGCGTAGGGTGAGTGTACGTGCGTCTGTGTTGTATAATCTAAAAAACTCCCACGGCGTCAAATCAAACGAGAGGGACAAACTCTTTCGCCGCGCGCGTCTGCCTTCAATCTGTCTCTAGATATGGCCATCTTTACGACGGAAGTAGTCATCGAAAAAAAAGTGGCCTGCAATAGCCCGGGGTCACGTCACGCATAGACACATGGTAGCAGCCTTGTTTAGATGGCTAAAGTTTCTAACTTTTTTTCACTTTCTCTCCATCACATCACATTAAATACATCAAAAGTTATATGTTTGGAGTATTAAATGTAGGTAAAAAATAACTAATTACACAGTTTAGATGTACATTACGGCATCGATTCTTTTGGCCTAGTTACTCCATGGTAGGATAATATTTACCACTAACAAACAAAACATACTACGATTGCATGCGATGTAACATTCTGGTTCTAAATATTTGCCATCTAAACAAGGCCTCTCGTCCTGTCTGCACCAGCCGCACCGCGTGGCCCATAAATACCGGTGGCTACCCCCGCCACAAACACACAAGCCCCCGCAACTGCAAGTCGTTTCTTCCCCAAGCCTAGACCCAAGAACGAAACACAGGTTGGCAGATCGCTCGCAACAATGGTGCTCTCCAAGGCCGTCTCCGAGAGTGACATATCCGTGCACTCCACGTTCGCGTCGCGCTACGTCCGGTCGTCTCTCCCAAGGTATGCATCTCCATTTCCCTCTCCCTTTGCAGCTGTAATTGGACCGGCCGGCCGGCTACTCTCTGTCTCGCATCACTCTGTTCTTGCCGGCGTTTGTGATGGAACGGCCGGCCGGCCGGCCGATGATTTATCTGCAGCTGGCTTTGAGCAAAGGTATACGTACCCGAGCCCAGTTATCGATCGCCGAATGCTGACTTTTGGTCGGTGCGCACCGTCCCCGCAGGTATCGCATGCCGGAGAACTCGATCCCCAAGGAGGCGGCGTACCAGATCATCAACGACGAGCTGATGCTGGACGGGAACCCGCGCCTGAACCTGGCGTCCTTCGTCACCACCTGGATGGAGCCCGAGTGCGACAAGCTCATCATGGCCGCCATCAACAAGAACTACGTCGACATGGACGAGTACCCCGTCACCACCGAGCTCCAGGTGCATAATTCACCCTCGGCAAATTGTTTCACTCTGTCTCTCGCCTGTCTTGCTCTCAGATCGGAGAGACGGTTCTTCTTGGTCGGCGAAGGTTGGCTGACCGCTGACCTGACCTGACCATACCGGGGCCGCCATGCTGGCACAATTTTTTAGTTTTTCTTTTTTTTAGATAGAAAAAAGGCACAATTGTTTAGGTTGGGGAACTTTGTTTTGCCTGGAATTAAAATATAAAATCTGCGATTTATACCTTGGGCCGCGCCGCTGCGGCAGTCACTGAGATTTTGTGCTCTTCTGTATGTTCTGACACCGACCGCGCCGACATTGCATTGCAGAACCGGTGCGTGAACATGATCGCGCATCTCTTCAACGCGCCGCTGGGCGAGTCCGAGACGGCGGTGGGCGTCGGCACGGTGGGCTCGTCGGAGGCCATCATGCTTGCCGGCCTGGCCTTCAAGCGCAGGTGGCAGAACAAGCGCAGGGCCGAGGGCAAGCCGTTTGACAAGCCCAACATCGTCACCGGCGCCAACGTCCAGGTATATACAGTAATTCATTTGAATTTGATTTGATTGCCTCGCGGGATCACCTACAGAGTCGAATTGAAAACCTGCAGGTCTGCTGGGAAAAGTTCGCGAGGTACTTCGAGGTGGAGCTGAGGGAGGTGAAGCTGCGCGACGGCTACTACGTGATGGACCCGGAGAAAGCGGTGGAGATGGTGGACGAGAACACCATCTGCGTCGCCGCGATCCTGGGCTCCACGCTCAACGGCGAGTTCGAGGACGTGAAGCTGCTCAACGACCTGCTGGAGGTGAAGAACGCGGAGACCGGGTGGGGGACGCCCATCCACGTGGACGCGGCCAGCGGCGGCTTCATCGCGCCCTTCCTGTACCCGGACCTGGAGTGGGACTTCCGCCTGCCCTGGGTGAAGAGCATCAACGTCAGCGGACACAAGTACGGCCTCGTCTACGCCGGCATCGGATGGTGCATCTGGCGCAACAAGGAGGACCTGCCGGACGAGCTCATCTTCCACATCAACTACCTCGGCGCCGACCAGCCCACCTTCACGCTCAACTTCTCCAAGGGCTCGAGCCAAGTCATCGCGCAGTACTACCAGCTCATCCGCCACGGCTTCGAGGGGTACAGGAACATCATGGAGAACTGCCACGAGAACGCCATGGTGCTCAAGGAGGGCCTGGAGAAGACGGGGCGCTTCAACATCGTGTCCAAGGACGAGGGTGTCCCGCTGGTGGCCTTCTCGCTCAAGGACCGCAGCCGGCACGACGAGTTCGAGATCTCCGACATGCTGCGCCGCTTCGGCTGGATCGTGCCGGCCTACACCATGCCCCCGACGCGCAGCACGTCACGGTGCTCCGCGTCGTCATCCGGGAGGAGTTCAGCCGCACCCTCGCCGAGCGCCTCGTCCTGACATCGAGAAGGTCATGTACCAGCTGGACGCGCTGCCGTCCAGGCTCCCGCCCCCGCCGCCGCCCGCACAGCTGGTCAGGAAAAAGTCGGAGCTCGAGACGCAGAGGTCGGTGACGGAGGCGTGGAAGAAGTTTGTGCTCGCCAAGAAGACCAACGGCGTCTGCTAGTGACATTTCCACCACTAGAACGTCACCATGGTCGTCCTCGGGCGGACGGGCCTGGTGATGAACTACCCCCATTCATACTAATTATCTAAGTGCTGATTTGAGTGAGCACTGCGATCTATTACAAATCTAGGTAGAGTCTGTTACTAATTTGTGCACTTGCTATGCACTCAGTCGTTACTATATATGTTCAAGAGTCGAGACCAACAGTTTTTCCCCAGTAACAGTTCAGGCTGGTGTCCATTAATGTTCGCCATGCATGTGCGATTTCTTAATAAGTAATATAAACATATATTGTAGTTAAAGCAGTCAACTGCAAATTGGAGATTCATGCCATGAAAACCTGTAGGAACCAAATTGTTCCAGCCCAGGACTATCCACGTCGTTCCTTTTATTTGACTAGTTAAGCGCCCGTGCGTTCTTCTACGGGATAACTAAATTTTATATAAAAATACATGGATCGCATGATAAAAGATAACAATACTATAAAATTAAACAATGATATTAAAGTGACATTTAATCTAAGCCAGTTTTGTGAAGGTAACACGAATATTGTCCTCCATCCTTTTTCAGTCTACAGACAATGATCAAGGTAGCAAGAGGTTTCGCGTATATTGGATATGGGGTTGTTCAACATTTTGGTGTCGAGGGAGCGGGCCTAGATTAACTAACAAGCAACAAACTAATAGTGTACGTTACCGTTCAGACTAACAAAAGATCATTTAATGGTTTAACAAGGAGATCGGAAGAACTGTAAAGACGAGATAAGAACTAAGCAAACCTTGTAGGCAATTCCTCGAGCAGCCGACGCACGATGTAGATAGCACCGGCGGCATTGTTGACCTCCTTCCGCGCGTACGGACAGTAGCGGCGATGTACCCACGTCCTTCCTCACGTCCGACACGAATGGCGAGCGTCCTCAATCCGCAACCAACCAACAACAGTGATGTCCCCCTTTGTGTCCGGTAGGAACGCCGTGGCTCTTCCAACTCCAGCCAACAGAAGTGACAGGCCTCCGCTTTGCCACGACGCGTTGCCTTGACCGCTGCCCCTCAACGTGTCGAGCAGGACTGAGAGGCCCAATGTGCCTTGACCGTGATTATTGCTATAAGCAACCATGATTCTGAGTCAATTATCCATCTATAATATCTACAACATTTTTTTTTTTCACGAATAAATTTCCATTTGAAGGTATCCTCATTGAATCCACCAATATGTGTCTTCATTGCGGCTTGGTACTGCAAGTTGAATCCAAGAATTCGTCTGTCATACATCAGCGCCGGTGTGTCTTTACACCAGTTTTCTACAGTTCTAGAGTCAATCATAATAAGCATCTTTTCTTGCTAATCAAAGCATAAAGCATATATTTTTCAATAGCCATGGCAAAAAGAAACTACAAACATGGTAACAATTAGAATAAAACATGAGAAACAAGTAATAAAGCAGGGGCAAGCGACTTACATATCTTCAGTATCCTAAATTGTATTCCATCTTTTCACATACACCAATCGCAACAGCATTTCTCTATTAGTATATTTTTTATGGTATTTTGGCATTTGTGTTAAAGCACACATTGTCTAGAATAGAAGGATAACGAGTGTTAGGATTAATATAACTTAGCTTATTTTATTATGAAATTATAAATAGAAGAACATCAAATAATAGATGTCTTGATCAATCATAAAATGTGCTTACAGAGAAGCGTAGGTCCATGTGATGCTTCGTAATACTATAGTATCGTTTCATTGTTTTGTACTCTCGATCCGCCTAAAAGCGGACACGTAACTTGAAGCAATCAGGAGAGATGTCTCGATCAATCATTAACAATTCTCGTAGGTCGTAGTCATGGTGGGGTAAAACCTTTAACCTACCCAATGTCTCCTCGCGAAGCATTAGACACAGATGATGGTTATCGTCATATAAGAGAGCACATTATAATTTAAAAAGTAAGGTAATTAAAAAATATGTAGCTTACTTCAACGCCTCTTCACCCTGGATTGCTATGACATAATTACACAATAACTTAATCATGTCATCCTTGTTTGTTTTCAAAAAATATCATCCTTGTTCATTGGCACATCTTTCATTGCCTCAAATGCCCAAAATTCATCAGGATCTTGATTGGAGTGGACTTGTGATGATTCTTTTGAGTTTGCATGTGTTGAGGTGTGCTCCTTTGAACCACTAAGAATTTAACCTCCTTGGGATGTTTTCTTATGGACGCTTCAGCCATGTTTGGGTTCTCTATTATAACACAATCGCTTAGGTTACCACTACTTTCATCGCTATCAAGATATGGAGAGGCCCCTTTCGTCTGTTTTTAACTCTGACGGTAGCAAGATCGCTGCAAGCTTCAGTCTAAACTTTTTCATATCATCCTTCACGATAGTGTGAACATCATTAATTATTAATTAAAATACCAATAGCTAGTGCACACTCATGACTTATGGTCAGACACATAGTGAATTGCCTGATTGAACTCATCAGACAAATCGTTCCCAATCCAATACTCCATGAAGGTTATTAAGAATAAACCACATGTCGTTCCCGATCCAATACTCCATGAAGGTTATTAAGAATAAACCACATGAATAACTACATACTATTATATAGTTCATATATAATTAAACTGTGAGAACAACTTCTAGCAGTTATGTATGTAAGACAATGAGCAAGGCCAAAGAGATATTTCAGTTTACTGAACCTGAAGCCAAACACAAGCCACAACTTTAGGCATGCTTTATTCATTCTACTCTAGTATGTTGTCGGACAGACAATAGTACTTATTGTATTCTGTTATTTAGGCCTCTTTTCAGTTTCTTTTCCACCCTGCTTTTTACTCTTTTGTGTTGTTGGATTTCCTTATAGTGTTTTAAGTAAACTTCAGTAGAGTTGCTACAGTTATTTGTTAATTCGACTCTAATAGTTTGCTGCAGTAGAGTTCCTGCTCATTTGCCGGATTAAGTTCAGTCACATGATACAAGATTCAGTTAACTGCATGTTTAAGTCAATGGGTTTGGTACCGAATGTCTTTTCTCTTACAACTAATAGGTATCTGCATGTTCTAAGTAAAAGTGGGCAGCAGTTTTAATATGAGTACAGAAACAGAACATTGCTGGATCAAACGGATAATATTTAGGTGATAGTATGGTTTAAGGGTACAGAGACAGACACTAACTGCACCCTTCTAGTCACAAAAACTAAGAAACTCAAACATCTTTTGTGGGTCTGGCAGGCGACACAAAAAGTGCAGGTTCAAGACAGAAACATGTGATTGGCCGATGCAATATCATCAAAAATCGCAGCATTTTTCTTTGGGTGTAGAATGACAATAATGAAAATTATGAAGATTTTTAGGAACCAGCCATTCTACACGGTGGAAAGAGATAGGCAAAATTAAATTATGAACATCATAAATTTGATAGTTAATGTGATTGGTACACGTATACCTGGAGAAGAATTGAAAACTTCCTGAAGAAGATGAAACTGGCTATTGCTGCATGCAACGTGAATCTCATCAAGAAATAGCTATTTAAACCCTGAAAATGTAATGACTTATCAGAATGCAAGTACTTCCTCCAAAGACATTCAGATTTAGATCAAGAATTGTTTACATACACAAGTGAAACTGAAGTTAATCTGAGACGCAAGTCAACATTACCACATACATGATGTTTTTAGTGAGATCAAGGATAAATAAATCGGCATCCCTATTCTACAGGGTGAATGCCTAACTGAATTGACTACAGTAGCAACACCAATCTTCGGTTTCTATAATTTGATAATTAGATTCAACCACCCACCATCCATGAGTTTGTTAGCACAGATAGAACACATATGGGTAGGCAACATCACTCAATCCAAACACACGCCACGGCTTCAGCTTCAGTAAACTGCACTCCATTTGTGGCCGAAGCAAGATCAAGCACGTGGAGTGCTGCCAGGTACGCAGATATCCACACAGCACAAGCAGACGTGGACCAGTCTCGGCTACTGTCATGGCTAACTTACCGGTGCAGCCATGGCCCATGGGAAACCTAGGAGAGCGGCGGCGGCTGTCACAAAACCAGAGCGGGAACTGCGGCGTAAGAAGTACACGACCAGATCGATGGAGCATGGAGACGACGCCAAACCAGATCAATGGAGTACGTACCAGGAAGACGACGATAAGCAGCGCGCCGTCGAGGGCGACCGTCGTTAAGGCCGACTGTTTGCCGGCGGCCGCAGCAACGCGTCATCGAGGGACCGTGGTTCTTGGTTCCTTGCTCGGCGCGCGGTCACAAGGGAACCTGAAGATGCAATTGTTATGTTGAGATGCAAGCAAGGCCAAGATATATGTGTATATGCATGAACGTCCACAGTCACGGTGAAGGCGTCGCACGAGGAGGATACCGAGACGGAGCAGGAGCAGGAGCAGATCTTACACACACACATGGCAGCCGGGCGGTGTTTCCGGCGGCGGCACGAGGACGACGACGTGGGCGCCATGGCGCACGGCGAGGATGGGAGAGGAGGAATCACACGTGAGGGAGAGGGAGGCCGGCCGCTAACACCGCCCGTGATGGTTTCCTTGTGCCGCGCGATGGGTTTCCCAACAGCGCGATTAATTTCCTAGTGCGTGGTGGTTTCCTTTGGAGGCACGGATGACATTTATCGAACCAAGATCTGGTGGGTTGTGATAGGGTGGCATTTTTGGGAAGCATTTTTGGAAAGCATTGTTTCCCTTTTTAACACACGGAGGGAGAGGGTGGGCGCGGCCTGGTATCGCGCGGAGGCAGAGGGACGGTTGAAAATTTTTAACACAACAAAAAAATGTCATTGTTTTGTTCTTTATATGTAGTAAAGATTGGCTCAGCTATGAAGGAGCTACTATGTCGGCATGGTTTTACAGCGCTGTGATTGGTGTGAAATCGAGTGATTTTTTAATGTCCAACCCTCTGCTTTGCCGAAATCTTGTTCTGATCCATCGACACCACTGGTCTACAGCCTGTGCTTTCGGTTTTTTCGTCCCGCCCTCGTCGATATGAGAGAATCTTACGCCCGAAAAGAGAAACCCCCCTCCCCGCCCCATCCCACCAAATATAAATAGAAATCCTCTTTCCGGACCAAAAATACGGACTCCCTCGCCCACTCAACTCGTTCTCTCTCTCGCGCTGACGACACGGGCGGGCGGGCGGCGCCACACCTCCCCAGCGCCCGCCCTCCTCCTCTCCTTCTCCTCCCGGTGCGCCGTCCCCTTCCTCCTTGTGCGCCTTCCCCATCATCGTCACCTCGGCGTGTCCTCGACGAAACCCTAGCGCGACGACCACCCGTCATGGCGCGGGCTGCGGCGGCCTGCTCCTCCTCCAACCCCTGTGCGGTCCGGTCGGCGGCTTTGTGGGTGTCCCCGGCCATGGAGTGGCGTGGCCTGGTGTGCGAGTCCCACCGGTGGTCGCCGCCCTGCCTCCCACCGTTGCCTCCTCCCTATCTACTCCGCGTGTTCTCGGTTGTTGCGGGTGCCACAACAAACCCTAACCTAAAGCGGTTCCGTTGACATCGGCTCTCGCCCATCCATGTTTTTAACAATTGTTTTTTTCAGTTCGCTATGCATTTGTAAATCAATTTTGTTGTGCTCGATATGCTCGAGTCTCATACCTTTTAGTTAATACTATTGCATTTATGTTTTTTTGAAATTTGGGATAAAATCGATAGTCGTGGGTTTCAGTTTCTTATTCTATTAGTGGATTCCCCGCGCGTTGTGGCGAGTATGAAGGAGAATTCTCATACCTTTAAGTTAATACTATTGCATTTATGTTTTTTTGAAATTTGGGATAAAATCGATAGTCGTGAGTTTCAGTTTCTTATTCTACTAGTGGATTCCCCGCTGCGTTGTGGCAGTATGAAGGAGAATTCTATGACTTACAATATTACTATCACCCTCCTATTCTTTTTTCTTTCTATTTTTTTTTTTTTCTTTTTTTCTCTATACCAACGAGTCCCACTTCTAATTTTATCAAAATATATACATGTGAGATCTTGTTTTAAAAGATTTATTAAAATAAATTTAATGGTGTAATCAGAATTTAATTTATTTTTTTTGGTTAATGAGTTATAACCTTTTTATGCCCATATACATGTGGGGGGCATGTTGATGACGTGGCGCAAGGAAGGGTTAGTGGGTCGTGAGGTGGCATGCTAGTGGGGTGTTAGTGGGATGGTGAGGTGGTCGTTGGTATTTCTAACGTCACTAACTAGAAACAGATATAAACCTATCACTAGCAATGGCGTCAAAAATGAATATCGATGTTGCTTCGTGATAAAACTAAAAAGAAAATTATTCATTGCAGTTCATAGCATATCCGAAAAGGTTGTCATCCCTATAGTTAAACTACTAATATGCAAGGAATAAAATATTCGTACTATGCCTTGATAAACTTCTCAATAAGTAAATAAACAATTATAACTGGGTATCCGCAAGCGCCACGGATATGAATATACCATTGTAGCATTTTAACCCGGAGAGTAAGAACCGTGTATTGAATTTATATTCTACCACGGGGAAAGAAGTCTATTATCATGAATTAACTATGCATGTGTGTATCTAAACATTAATCATCTCTCGTATGCAAAGCTTAAGTATTAAGTTTATCAATTACTTAAACAGGGATCAAAGTTCACAATAAAGATAATGATAAAAGTTCTAATAAATAGATTCAACCAAGTCATATCCAGTGTGCATCTTGAAAGTGTCAAACAATGGACGATAGCAATTCATAGGTTAGCTAGCATTAGAAACTCCAATATGTAACTCTAAACTATAAGTTAGGATCTACCTGATTAGTGCAATACATCTAACAATCATCGAAGAAAGACTAATTAAATCCACACATGAGGGACGTAATCCGTGAAGACTAAGGCGAAACTTAGAACAACCCGAATAATATCATCCGCTAGGCCTACATACGGGGGATGGATTGCAAAGGACTCAATGGTGTCTGTCACCACCACGATCTACCACACGACCCTAAGCACATAGGGTGCAAACGCAGGTAAATAAGATCTAATCACCATGATTACATCATCTCTACCACTCACCCATAATATTGATGGATGAGCGCTATACGAATCCATGCATGAACATAAAAGTAATTCAACTATGCTAAACATGTAATCAAAGTAAATACTAGAACAAATAATCTCGAATATAAACATGATCAAGATATTCATATTAAGAACGTGTCCGAACTTGAAGACTACTTACAATGAAGAACTTACAAGAACGAGGCCCCGATCTTGAGCCGGCCTCCGACGATCGAGAGCGGATTTCTCCTTCCTACTAGATCTAATCTTGATTGCTACTCTTCCTAAAGCGGTGTTTCTAGAGCGTGGGATTGATGACTTGGATCTTGAAGCGCTGTTGATGAACTTGATTATGAACTAGATGATCCGAAAGGGGGTCTAGGGGTCTCCTTATATAGCCCGGAGGAGGTGCCGGTTTTGACCTAGATACATCTCGGGATCCTACCGACGCCCCTCGGATCAAACCGACATTAAACGGGTGGATTAGATTGAGTCTTGAAGTCGGTTGAGGAAGCTTCCGGAGGCGGGGCTGACTTGGCGGGAGGGGAGGCCGATCGGCCCCATTATTGGGCCGATCGCCCCGGGCGGCCCACCCCGGTGCCCGTAATCCGTCGTGTCTTCCGGAGTCTTCTAGATGATGGTTTCTTGGGTGTTAAGTCTCGTTCACGCCGGGATTAGTCCAAAGCCTTCTATGGTCTTCTCTCGAGTTGGATTGCATTACGCTATGTGAGTCGTGCGGCTCACGAATTCGGTGTTTTCCTGTTTAGTCCCCTGCAATTCACAACTTTACCAAAACTGATAGAAATATGTTAGTGACCCCTATTCTAGGTTGTTATTATGATTTATACCCCTTTCTCATGTTTATTTGATTAATAAATTTATATGATAACAAGTGTCAACAAAGGGCGTGCTTACATGTTAAGAGAATTAGCTAGTGGGGGTTGTAAATATAAGTTTTATAGATAGATTTGAAAAAAAAGATTATTAAGCCTAAATAAATGAGGTGATTTATTCGCCAGCACCAAGGTGAAATAGATCCTTTATATCTTTATATATGTTATGTCCATTCGTCTGGAGGCTCCAGTAATGGTTGTTCCTATTGCATTTCAGTACGACATTTTGACGTGGCTTGCATTGCCTATTCTGCTAGGCTTCATTTAGAATAGACCTATGGAAATTTAAATCCAATACAAAAACAGGCAATGCAAGGCGATAGACAAAAGGGTAAAGCCAATGACAAAATTAGGGCCTGTTTGGCAAGGCTTCTTCTTGGCTCGGCTCCTTCCTTCGAGGAGCCCTACCAAACGATCTAGGAGGAGGAGCCGTTTTGAGCGTTTTTAGTGAAAAAAGGAGGAGCGAAGCCGTTTTGGAGGAGCCCCAATTTCGAGCTTCTCCAAAACGGCTCCGGCTCCTCTAGTGAAGCCCCTTCCGAGAAGCCCTGTCAAACACCCCTAAGTTTGCTACCTCAAATTCCTTGAACTAGCACTTCTTCCTTTTTTTTTACTTACTAGGAAATATGCCCGTGGCGTTGCTTTCGGGTGCACAGGTAAAAAAAACTGTTTCTTCCTCAGTCATTTCTCTAACAGGCAAGATGAAGTTTAGTATTTAATGATTTTTTATTATATATGTTGTGTTTTGAGCGTTTAATACGCTATCTTTCAATAATATATACACGAAATCTGAAAAGTTCACTATATGTCCACCTATAATAATTTAGGGGTCACATCGGGTGTCACATAATATGTCATATTGAGTGTTAATTATAATTAATCTATTATTAACATATGTTTACTATAGCACAGCATACGTCTCGCAAATTAGTCTTAATTTGTGCATATAGTTCCTAAATTAGTATTATATATTTAATAGTCCAAATTTATGTCCGAACATTCGACTTGAAAGAGGAACAAGATTCACTCGTTGCCGGGTCATGTCTACGAAGGATGTAGTTAAATAGGATTCACTCGTTGTCAGGTCATGTCTACGAAGGTTGTAGTTAAACTTATCTCTCTCTTTTTCTATCTGTCGGGCCTTAATTGGGCTTGTTATTAGACATGGACGGTTTTCCGGTGCACGATCAGCCCCGCACGCGGCCTGTGGCAGCCAGCGTCGATCAGTCCCTGTTGTTCCCGTCACCCGTGCCCGCTAGCGTGTGTTGCCAGTGACGGCAAACACAGGGCCTTGCTGTCGCGAGGCACAGTTGGTGACGCCGTGCCCCATGCGTCCACTCCGGTCGCTGAGATACGCTCGCCGTCGCCCTCGCCCTCGCCTGACTGCTGTGAGAGAGACTCGGGCATGCAGTTATAAGGAATTTTGCCACGTAGGAGTATAGGGAGATGTCCACGCGCCTTCACGCATGGGAGGCTTGCGAGCTAGATGAACGGCTAGTCCACGTCCGGCGACTTCCCCTTCTGCACCGACGCGATCCATGCGATCGTCGAGTAGCTGCCATGCCAGCATAGTGATTTTGATGCATGGCAGAGATTAATTGAAGAACGAACTAATAAGAGCATCTCCAACAGTTTTTGCAAAATATACTTGGCAAAAGTTGTGATTTGCCAAGTCACAAAAATATATGCCAAGTGAAAAAAACTATGGTTCTCCAACAGTTTTGCAAATTTAAATTGGCAAAAAGAAACAAAAAGGGAATATGCAACATGCAAGTAGGGAGATGATTTTATTTTTGTGATCAATATGCAACATGCAAGCAAGGAGACGATTTGCCGAGTCCCCTCCTAGCTTGGCATATTTGCCAAGTTGAGGATGATTTATGCCAAGTTGGCTAAAAAATGCCAATCCAAATTGCAAAAACGTTAGAGACCACTTTTTTATGTTTTTGGCGAATTTAAAAAATGCAAACCCCGCTTTTGCAAAACCGTTGGAGATGCTCTAACATGATTGAAAGAGATGTAGTGTACATATACCAGAGCGACATGACGGACGGCGAGGGAGACATCGGAGTTGGGTGGAAGTTGGGGAGCTGGGAGAGGACGAAGTGGCAGGAGCCGAAGATCATGATGAAGTACAGAAGTAGGTGAGCTTGATGTCCTTGCTGTTGCACTTGTCGTCGCAGACCACGTTGTCGAACTTCTGCAGGGACTGGCCGCCCGTGACCATGTAGAGGATGTTGAGGCCCACCTCCACCACCAGCCGTTGCGGCACGACGATCCAGAGGCCTTCTCGCCGAACGCGTGCTGTCCGAGCTCGTGGTACTGGTCAAACCCGGACCAAAAATTGCTGTACCAAAATTTGGTGCCGATACGGACAAGAACAGGCGGATGACGATACGGGCACGAAGAGGCAGACGGATAGATGAGAGGCAGATTGACAGAAATTTCTTTGTTTTATTATTAGGTATAGTTGCATGGCAACAGGAAATTGTGTTTTGCACATTTTAGTATTTGTTGAATTCTTTCCTTATGCTCTTTTTTTTTCCAACTATGCTTTTCCTATTTTCGTGCCTAACATTTTTTAATGAAGGCTTCACCGAGATGGTCCATTAAATACTCAGTTTTCCTGCTAACAAGGATGGCTGCACAATGAGAATGCTCAAAGCTATTGATTCTTAAGGTGTGATGCCAAACTATTCACAGTAAAATATTTCTTGATTTAATTATGTTGATAATGTATATTAGAGGTATGATCCCAGTTTGGCTAGGCGTTAGGCGGATTCTAGGCGGTGACCCGCAACCTAAAGCTTAGTCGGGATTAGGCGTTCCTAGACGTTTTTCTAGGTGTTGCCATATACATATATATACCTCTAAAAGAAAAGAAAATTCAGGGGAACCAATGGGTCTTTAGTCGAGAAGGAAGCCCATCAAAGCAACAAACTGTTCAACAGTCCAACAGCCCACCTCCCACCTTATCCACTTTCGCCCAACGCCTCCGCCTCGTCATTCCGTCGTTCTCCCCAACGCTTCGCTCCCCTCCTCTGCCCCCGCCATCCCAAAGCCGCCGCCGCCGCCCGGTCGTCTCCGCCCCTCGCTCCTCCTCCTCCGCCATCGGGTCATCTCCGTCCCTGCCTCCTCCTCCTCCGTCGCCCGATCGTCTCCGCCCCTTGCCTCCCCCCTCCACGCCGCCGGTCTCCGTCCCCTCCCCGACCTCCCCACCACCCCCCCACGCCCGACCGCCATGGTGGATCTCGCTACCTTTCGCCAACAATAGGCGGGCAGCCGCCTAGGAACCCGCCACTGGTGACCCAACCCGCCTAGGGTTCCGCCTACCCCCCATAGGCGGGGGGGGACCCTCCGCCTAGCGGAACAGGGGGTATGATCTGATCAAGTGCAGTCTACAAACAGGTTCCTTGTTTCATTTGGTTCAATATTTTTATGACCCTTTTTTATTGGCAACATACACGCTTTAGTAGTTTATATCCTTTGTTCATAAATGTGGTCTACGATTTAATTTATAACGGCACATACTATGTGCTACACTCCAAATTTCTTTTATGTGACATGAGATTGACATGCATTTCCTATAAGAATATGTCGTTGAACTCTTATGTGTGATCCATTATCGTATTACTTTCAAGTTTTCTTCTTCATAAGGGCTTTTAGGTCTCTATCTTTTGGTTACGAGGAAGTGAACAGCTGCAATCAGTATGTATGATCTTCCTTCCAGTATTATGACAAACTAATAAAGTCCCTTCCTTTGAAACCAAAGATGGCAAAAGGATTATTCAGTTCTCATAAAAAAAGATTGTCCACTAGCTAGAGCCATGCTGTTGGCATCTAAAATCCTATATTCTTTATTTTTCATTGGAAATATCTATGTTGATCTTTGCTTCACCTTTTTTCAGGCCGATCTTTGTTTTTCAAGATGGAATATGGGGCCATGAACTCTTGGATCAGGAAAACTAAAACATATGCAATTGTACAGGCAAGCAAACTGTTCGTTTACGCATTCATTTGACATCAGGCATGTGTTTGTGTTTGTCATGACTAAGAAGTCAGTGTTACTCTATATTTGTTTTTTCATCACATAGGAAAGAATTCGCAGAAAAGGTGAATGACAAACAAAATGCGGTGTAAAAGATTTTTGCATAGCTGGTGCAGGCAATTCTTAACAGAGGATCAAACTGCAGGTCTCACATGTTTGCTATATATATTCTATATTTCTATGGATCACAACACATGTCATTTATTTCCATCGCTTCCGCTTCACATTTGCTTCCATGAAACGTGTGTTCAACCTAAGCTCCAAATAACCTTTGAGGTTTACTCTTATAAACATCTTTGTCCTGTATATACCTAAAAACATTCGTATACAGTTATGCTCATGGCGTGACATTGTAACACCCCAGTGTTACTTGATAATTAATTAGTATAACACTATGGTGTTATTTTATAATTAATTATTTTAAGCTATGCTAACTCATGATTGGCGTGTCGAAGAACTCCCGTCGACCCAAATCGCCTCTAAATCTAATTTTATGTGCTCTCTTTTTAATTTTTGTGGGCTTAGTTTTGCGATTAACTCCAACGGAACCCCCAGATGTGAGCCCCAAATTGTCGCCAGCGCCGTTGCTCGTCCCGGCGGCCCAGGGTGCCTTGCCTCGCGGGTCCGTCCCCGACGCCGCCACCGTCGCTCCGCCTCTACAGTCAGCCTCCCCCTTCGCGCCGCCGCGCCGCCGCGGACTCACACCTCCAGGCTTCACGATGACCGCGTCCGGGGGTCCGAGGCCCGTGCACGCCTCCTACCTTGCCGATCTCCAGCGCAGCCACGGGGCGCATCATAGCGCCACGACCTCCAGCTGTGCAGCGCCGCGGCCTCCAGCTTGGCCTGCTCCAGCGGCTCCCAAGTGGCAGCGGCAGCGGCTTACCTTCTCGTAGAGACCGGAGGCCGGAGGCCGGAGGCCACGCTGTCGCGGTGGAGCCGGAGAGTGGGCTCTGCTTCTTGGATCTCGGGCGGGACGGACTGGCTGGCGGCGTGGAACTAGAAGAACTGGTGAAGACGGAGAGCGTCTCGTCGGAGGTGCCCGTGGCGATGGCGGCGGCGAGGGCGGGCCCGAAGGCCGCGACCCTCAGCACGAAGTCGAGGAGCGCCACGCACCGGCTGCCGCCACCTCCTTGTTCGACGAGCACGTCCCAAATCTGCAACAGGTTTTCAATTGAATGGCAGCAAAGGAAAATTCAAGCTTTCTTGCTCAAGCTACGGTTCTGAACTGCCAATCAAATAAATGAATCTTCAATTTTCAAAAACTTTTACCCTGTCAGTAGCAGCACCGCGGTCGTAGCCTCCGCCAACATGTCCTGCAAGATGCGCGGCTGCTACATGCCGGCGTTCCTGGACTGCGGGTTTTCAGATCTGCCGGGAGTGCTACGCGGACCTTCTGCCTCCTGCTCCGCACATCGAAGCCGAAGCTCGCGTAGTCGCTGCCCGAGTAACGACCGCGACCGCACGCATGGAGCCTGTCGCCACGCCGCCGGGATCCCAAAACCCGGCCACTTCCGCCGCCGCCGCCGAGGATGGCGACGCGCCGTCGTCGTCCACGCCATGTCCACGGCGGTGGTGCTGGAGGAGGTTGCGGCGTGGCCATGTCATCCTCAGGCCCCGGTGCCCGTCATCCTCGCCGCGCCTACGCCGTGGCCGTCACCGCGGCGTCCGCGCCGGCCAGCAAGAACAATCCGCAAAAGAAGAGGAAGTCGAGTGGGACCCACATAGAGGAGGGATAGGGTCTTTCCAGATCTGGGGGCTTGGCACTATTATTCGAGGGGCATTTAAAATAAAAAATAAAATTGAAGACTTCATTGGAAGTTAATTTTTTTCCTCAAACCCCTGAATTTAGGATAGGGGCTTGAATAGAGCCCACGTGGAGTTGCTCTCAAAAAGTTGATCACACTTGGAAAAGTTTTTTTTTTTAAATAAAGTTCATGAATGGATAACCCTCCTAATACACTTTTCGGACAATCCAAGATTTATCGACATCGAAGTTGAGAGGTAGAAGTTATGGACGTCTCGGTTAACAAATGTCAGCATTGATCTGGAGACCAGGCGTTGAAAAAAAAAAATGGAAGAGAACTAGCTGATGGTGGACGATCCTTCGTGGGGAGATTCCAGGAACAGTCGAATGCTGTGCACCCATGGATGTGTTGCCCATGCCCGGCTCGTCCTCGCGGCGCTGTTCGTCTGCCCGCCCCCATGCCTGCTTGCTTGGCGGCGCAGTGCCACCGTCCTTGCCGCGCCTGTGCGTGCACAGGGGTGTCCAGGCCACCCATGCCGCTCTGCCCCTGCCTACTTGAGGACACCGAGCTGCTGCTCTCGCCTGCTCGCCCTTGGCCTCTCCATCACACTCGCTCGCTCTGCTCCCTGCCTTGGCCACGTCAAGCTCCAGCACGAGCTCGGCCACATCCGTTCCGCAGCTCCAGCCATGGTCGCCCACAACCAACCCCACAGCAGCGTCGATGCCGAAGCCACCTCCCCGCTCGCCATGGCCGCCCGAGCTGATGTCCTTGCCGCGCAGGCCGAGCTGCCGCTGCTGCTCAGCCGTTGCCGCTGCACCACTGCTTCTTGGCTTCCACTACCCCGCAACACAATCCCACCGCCAGATGAGGCCCCACAGCAACCTTCGCCGGCCACAAGTTACCGGAGATCGGCCCGAGCCCGTCCTCTGTTATCTGCGTACGTGAGTAGAAGGAAGTGGAGCAAAATGTAAATAGAAGCTTTCTTCTTGGGTCCAGTTGAGAAAAAGCAAGAGACAAACAAAAGGTGGGAGGACCTGTTTCAGTTTGGAGAAAGTTCAGGGGTCCTGGTGCTAGATGCGTTTACCTATTTCTGTTATTTTTTCTTTTTATATGTGTAAATAGGCTGAAACTTCTTTAATTCCTAGTAAATCGTAGAAAAATCATAAAAGGAAAATGAAGATGTTTTGGAATCCTTGTGAGTAGCTCTATGCAGTAGATATATAATATCTTGTGTCTTAGTATAAATTTTTTGATGCATGTGTAATCTAGTCTTTATGTGTTAATTTATTAGAGCATGCATGTTTTCTTCGTCCAAATGTAGTGAAATTTATATGGTAGGCTAATGTTGATATGTTTGTGCCGTGGTAAAGTTTTCGTGCTCAGATGATATGTATTCTAGGATGTATTAAATTACCTTGTAATAGGTTGTTTAATGCTTTTAATAAAATAGTTAAAATTTTAGGAATGCAAAGTGCGTGCCCTTTATTTTTATTTTCATAATGTTTGTATGTACCGTGAATCTTAATAGGTATCTAGTGGTGTTTAATATGTAAAGCTATAGGTTTATCTTGGTATTGCTGGTTTGACTGAAGCATGCGCATTGCATTATTGCACATCATTTAGGAATGACGGTAGATCATTGGATCGACTGAATGACGTTGGGTGTCAAACGAGAAGATGTTGCAATGGGGACCAGTCATAAAGCCGATGTTGATCACGTCATGAAGATGGAGGAATACTAACATATTATAGCGATGGTTTACCGAGGCGAGCTCCGGTGCATAACCCTATTTTATATCACACTTTATTATTATATTGTTTATGCATTAAGTTATAGGAGTTGCTTTAAAGCCACCTACATAAATATTCTATCCTATGAGTCATACTAGTATGACAGGAATCATGTAGTATGCCATGCTATAGGGCTTACTACGTATAAGTCGAGTGATGGGCAGTCCACTCGCGAGACATAGGTCATGTCTATAATATTGCTTCTTTCACATGGACTTGGTTGGTTAATAAATTGAGACCGGCGGAAAGTAATGTTTGGTGCGGCAACAGGGGCATGGAGGTCCCGGGTGCTTGTTCTTAATTCCGCCCGTGTCGGTTAAGTACCGCTTCGTTGGTGGTCATTGACACGTGTTAACGTATACTTTTAATTGTCAACTAAACATGGAAAAGGACTAAAATATAATTAGATAACCTTATTAGGGGTTTATACTAATGATTTCCATGAGTTTTGGTAAAGTTGTGATTTGCGAGGGACTTAACAGAAAACGGTAGAATTCGTAACGCAATCCAACTCGAACGAAGTCTAGAAGGCTCGAATACACCCGACGTGAACGAAACTTAACACCCAAGAAAACATCATCTAGAAGACTCCAGAAGCCACGACGCACCGCGGGACCCAGGGTGGGACCCACCCTGGGCCGGTCGGCCCATTATCCAGCCGGCCGGCCCGCCCCTCGGCCAAGCAAGCCCCGCCTTCGAAATGTTCCTCCACCGCCTCTAAGACGCAATCTAATCCGATTCGTTTAATGTCGGTTTGATCCGAGGGCGTCGGTAGAAGCACGAGATGGATCTAAATCCAACACCACACCTCCTCCTGGACTATATAAGCAAGCCCCCAGCCCCCGGCTTCAATCATCTCGCATCAACTCATCATCATATCGGATCGGATCCAACTCTAGTCGACGGCCTTAGCTCTAGTTCAAGAACTAGAAGTAGAAGATTAGACAAGATGTAGAACTAGAAGCCCTAGATTAGAGTTGAGAGTAGAGCTTCAAGTTGAGAGAATTAGAGCGCGGTTGAGGCGGAGTTGAAGGAAGGCCCTGAGCTATCGGCGCCTCCATCTTCTTCTTCCTCCGGAGTTGATGCCATTGGAGCACGACTCGAGATCTTGTGGATTGTTCGACTTCCATTCGAGTAAGTGGTATTGTCTCTATTGTTCTTAAGGTTCGTATTTCTTTGATAAGATTACTTTGATTCCTGTAGCTCTTGAATTGAAGTTGTTAGATTAATGTAAGCGTGGTGCTTAGATTGACTAGCTTATTACGAATACCTTCTATAGGCGGGGTGAAACACCAACCGTTAAAGGCGATCGTGGTGGTGACAAAGACCATTGAGTCCTTTTGTATTCTTTTCGCCGCCCCGTTTATAGAAATCGTAGGAGCCCCAAGCGTTGTTAGCGTAGATTCCCTTTACTAAGAGTTTCTTCATGACAACCCCTCTTAAGAACAATGTGCAAATGATTTACTTGAAGTGAGAACAAGACCTTCCTAATGGAACTCCTTACCTCTCTTTTAATCTAGTTTTAGCCACTCTGGATTTAGCTATATACTTCAACCTACTCTCTCACCTTCTCCCCTGTGGATTCGATATTTAAAGCCCTATTCCCCTAGGTGAAGTGCTCACCTGGTATCCGTTAAACTGGGATTATCCATCATAATATTCCTATAGGTTAACAAATACCAACAAGCATTTCGGCGCCGTTGCTTGCGGGAGAACGGTTTAAGACCACGTTGAAAAACTATAGCTAAATCTTGTACTATACTTTTATCTTTTTCTTTTATCTTCTCATCTTTTTCTATCTTCGTGGGATCAATTGATTCCATATTTATCTATCTTATATTTTGCACCCTTAAGCGGAAGCTCGCCACTAGAATCCTTAGATCTCATCCTTACATCCGGCCATTAGCTACGCCTCACGGTTGATCAAAATGATCATGAAGCAATACTTCTCGTGAGTGAGAAGCGGGATCATATCTTCTATGGTAGGAGTCTTTGCCGACATCATGAAAGTGTTGTGCGCATGATCATCATGCGCTTTTTGGAGGAACCTTTTCTTTCCCTTTTTAAGCAAGGTTTGCTTTGATGAACTCAAATGGGTGAAACCCATATACTAGCATTCTTTATGACCACCCAAAGGAAGAAGAATCATCCTCCAAATTAAAAAAAATATATAGAAGTTCCGATAGCTATATCACCATCACTCCAATCCCAAGACTTAGCTATCAACCCCAAACCATCAATGCGCCAAAAACCTTTAAGGGGGAGAAGAAATTCAACCCTTGGATATTTCTTTAGATGATGAGTTTCACGAACTTCCAGCTTCACAAGAGACCATATACAATCCAAACCTCTTTTAAGATAATCTCTTAGAAAGCACCTTTATTGCTACACAAGGACATTGAGGGAACCTCAAGGATGGCATATCTAATCATGCCATAGGAAGAGAGCAAAGCCATCAAGAAGCCACTCCTGTCTCTCTCTTTCTATGTTCAAATTAGATAATTCTTTTTCGAACCCATCTTTAACCACATCCTTGAGCCCAATGAATCCTCCCATTGCCCTTTTCTTGCGTCTCCTCACGATCCTAAAAATATTATGAACGATCTAAGGAAGACCAAAAGGAGCGCATTTTATGGAGAACATCAATGAGCATAAAGACTACTTCATAAATGGAACTTTTCCACCTAGTCCATGCTCATTTGAAAACTCCTAAATTGATTACCATCTCAATTCTTGCCGCACATGAGATCTCCAATACTCTCTTTCTTAAAAATTTAGAAAGGGTGGTTGTCGATGAATATTCCAACGGCTTGAAATTTTGAGGCTGGCAATATAAGGGAAACCATTTCATCATCTTGATTCATAATTTGAAAGTTTCCCAAGAATGAGCTTTTTGTCCTAAAAAAAAAGCGCACTCTAGGGGAAATACTATAAGACTTATATATTTTACTATATACCCCTATGTTATGAGCATATGATTATAAAAATATTCCTTCGGGTATTCTTGTCACTAACCATTCCGGGTTTGGAGCAAAGAAAATGAAGGATGACAATACAAGGTATGTCCAACCAAATTACGCAATATTAAATTACATGAATAGAAACATTTATTATTATGTTGCTATACTAGCTTGGTTGTCTTTTTTACCTTCATGCCATGCTCGATCTGTTAAAACACTCATCATGCTCTATCATCTATGTTTGAGTAAATCTCTATAATGCTTTCATGTCATCTTTTGTCCGCGCTTAGTATGCTAAGGTTTAGAATGAGTTCATATATCTCTTAAATGAAGCATGGTGCCTTGTTTAGAGTAGATGATCTTTCTTCTAAAGGCTTTTAAATTAAGCGTGGTGCTTAGGTTAGAACGCCTTCCTAAATCAAATTAGACGTGGTGTCTAGGTTGACTTTTGAACCATAGTAAACTATAGTAGATGTTGGTATATCTTTGTTGGACTAACCCCTGCAGAAAAATAATAAACTCAAAACAAGTTTGGGGAGGTCGAGATGAACTCACTAGAGATGGAGCAAGACATGTGAGACATGACTTATGGATAAAAAAATTCCCGATGAGCCAAGAAGAAGAAGAGTGACACAAGACAAGATCCACAATCGAAGCGCTCACTCGAAGAAGGAATTCATGGGTGATGGAAGCATCAAGGAGGGAGGCCAATTCCATTGAAGATAATTAAGCCATCCTCTTCCTCCCGACATGCAACCTGTCACTCCACATGCCACTCAAGAAGAAGAAAAGGACCACCACAAGGTGTAATAAATACCATCATACTCCAATAATAAAGGTAACACCTTGAGGTAAGTAGTCATTAAGATTTCCCTTTTTACTATGGCATCCTCATAAATGAAAAGTCAAACATGCTAGAGCTATAGTTTCACATGATCCAATTTTGTTAACTCAAATGTTAGCTTTTTAATTTCTAGCATCACTTTCTTGTTCGCTCATTATTATGCTAAAAGATTTACGTGCTAGATTCATCTTCTCGATCTTACCACCCTTGTCATAAAAAGAACTTTTACATTATCTTTATCTTGTTCAATGTGCCCACAAGGTTAGAGTAGAAGTAAATAAAATTTTAGTTCTGTTGGTGTTTTCCCACCGACAGAGCCGTGCACTTGATCTTTACCTTGTCTTTTGCAAGCGGGACTCACTTTGCGCAATAAGAGGAGAAGTCTTACTTCCCCAATTCCTACAAGTGGAAGTCCCCACCTACAAATATGCAGACTAAACAAGACGCCGCCCACCGCCACCATCCAATCTTCCTTCAAGCAAAATGAATCAAGAACATAGGCAACGCCATCACCAAGTGGCTATTAAGATCGATGATGCACTTGAGGAGTGATCAAGGAAGATCAAAGTGAGCACGACATGACTGGAGGTGTAGACCACTTGACAAGAGTAATAGGTCATTCATCCCCATACTCCATCAAGAGGGCCTTACACCACCACTATTGCCTACCTCACCACAAGACCCAAGAAAAACAAGACGCTGAGACGCTTGCTAAAAATTATAAGACCGGTTGGAACGGAGTTGACGAACAAGGAAGACATTAAGAAAGATTAAAGAAGTTCGTTCGGCCCCAACCAACTGAACACTCAGCACCTGCCACTCCAAGAAAGGTCTCCTCCGAGGAAGCGACATGAAAAAAAAGAAAGAAGCATCAGCTACTGAAGAGGACGTCAAGAGTACACCTTCGGAAAACCTACCACTACCCGCGTCATCAACCCGAACAAACACCATCTCCATCGCCACCTCATCTACGCCACTCGTCGAGATAATGAAGGCACTATTTCGCATTACCGACATTCCGACGAGGTGTCATCGATGACGCACGCCATGGGAGTAAGTACTCAAAACTCTCGCCGAGAGGTAACTTCGGTATTTATCTCAAGATATTTATTTTTTTCTGCACGGCATATTTAAATTAGCATATTTCCTTTAGCATATTTACTTTCCTATACCGCATAAAAAATCATAAAAATATGTTTGCCGCTTTTTGCATCGGTTTCTTTAAGCCCCATGCAAGTACTCCTTGTTGTGGCGGCATAAAAATAAAAATCCAAAAATATTGCATTCATATGTTTTTGCATCATCATCCTTTTGCATGGGAAAATTCTTAAAAAAAATATATATATATATATATATATATATATATATGTGGACACATGAAGGTCCACACTTTTATAGAAAAATTCCCAAAAATATGTGGGCACATGAAGGTCCACGCTTTTCGTAAAAAAAATCCAAAAAATACGTGAGCACATGAAGGCTCACAATATGTTCCTAAATTTGTTTCTTCGGGTATATGCGAATTAATGTTTGCGGGGAGAACATTTAAGGAGAACCCCGCAGCGAACAAGTTCCAAGGACGAAACGAAAGGACTACTTCAAGATCCAAATTGGGGGAGAGCACCCCCGCTTATCACGATAGGTATCACTATCTTTTAAATTATTAGCTAGTTATTATATATGTTTGCATTGATTAGAGTTAATAAGTCTTAGCGTTTAAGTCTTAAAGTTAGTTCGATTAATTTGTTTAGTTAGGTTTAGTCAAAATTAGTTTACTATTAAATATTAGGTGCTCTTATGGAAGTCATCCACAAGTTGAGTCAATTATTCTCCATATATTTTGGATATGTTTTTGTCTCCACCATGCTTTGTATGCAAGATAACAGAAAAATAAGTGTGGGGAGATCCTCGACGACCAAACAGAATTTTTCGCGACAAAAATCAAGAAATTGAACCAAGACGGAACCATCGACTCGACGACGAACCGCGACCCGACACGCCCGGAGGCAGGCCGACCGCCCAATTATTAGGCCGACCGGCCCCCTGCTCGCCCCACTCGAGCCCAGCCGTCCCACCGCTCGGTTTGCTTCCTAAAACTTTTCAATTTTCGCAAATCACTTTTTAGTTCCGAATTAAAATAAGTCTTTTACTCGTTATGGTATGTTTTCCCTATATGAAAAAAGATGTCTTGTTAACCCATGAACAAGGTTTTGCATGATTAAATTCCTACATATACCTGTCACTTATTGGGATGCTTTAATTGCTTAAAACATGAGAAATAATAAAGTTAGAATAATGAGATCCTCTTTCTTTTATCTTGTCTTTGGAGAGTTATTTATTTCAAAATATTAAAATCATTAGTTATGCTTCTCCTTTGTGATCACCGATACATCCTAATAGAGCCGTAGCAATCATTAAAGATATATCTAATTAATTGTTGCTTTCTTTGTATTGAGCTTTGTCAAAACCACGACCCATGTTGAAATTTATCTAAAGTCTAAGATCAAGATCACATACACTTTGCTTTCACTAAAGTATCCATGCTCTAAAAGTTTTAATCTCTATCTCCCATAATTTTAATTGTTGAAAAAAGGTACAGCTATGAAAAAGCCAAATGTTCAAAATTCTAAGAGTGGAGAGAAAAGTGAGAGAGAGGAGAAAATGAGCAAGTGTTCTACGGGTCAGAAGAACCCCCCTCTCTAAGAAAAGAAAAAGGCAAAAAAAAAAATAAAGGGAAGAATAATGGACAAGTGTCCGAGGGTGAGTAGGGCCCACTTCTCTAATAATTGAGAGAGTAAAATGGACATGTGTCCGAGGGTGAGTAGAACCCACCTCTCCACTAAATAGCCGGTTACCTCGCTTGAAAAATAAATAAATGTAAATGCTGAAAAAAAGGGAGATAGAAGATTTTTCAACTAGAGAGAGCAAAGTGGTAATAATAATCTTGATTCACATGCACATCTTGATCTATGACTTATGACATCTATCTCCATGGATCCACGGTTGACTCAAAGAATAAATACAAGGTAAGTGTGCTACATGTTCTTGAGCTCCACATATGATATAATAAATGAACTGTGAGGATATAATATATTTTGAGAGACTTGAGAGTATCACAAAGGAGTAAGTAGAGCTATGTTTTCTTTCAAAACTTATGCAAAATCTCTCCAAGTGACTTGGTTTAAGAATTTAAGGTGATCTGTTTCTAACCATTTCATGCTCGGATATCCCAAAGTGCGGGGTATGACCATGGAGTATAATTATGATCCATTCTTTGTCTCTACGGTTACATTAAAGTTAGACCATCCTTTTATCGAGGGGCCAGTAAAAGCCTAAGTGTGGGGAGTTTGTTGACACGTGTTAACGTATACTTTTAATTGTCAACTAAACATGAAAAAGGACTAAAATATAATTAGATAACCTTATTAGGGGTTTATACTAATGATTTTCATGAGTTTTGGTAAAGTTGTAATTTGCGGGGGACTTAACAGAAAACGGTAGAATTCGTAACGCAATCCAACTCGGACGAAGTCTAGAAGGCTCGGAATACACCCGACGTGAACGAAACTTAACACCCAAGAAAACATCATCTAGAAGACTCCGAAGCCACGACGCACCGCGGGACCGGTGGGACCCACCTAGGCCGTCGGCCCATTATCCAGCCGGTCGGCCTGCCCCTCGGCCAAGCAAGCCCCGCTTCGAGAATGTTCCTCCACCGCCTCTAAGACGCAATCTAATCCGGTCGTTTAATGTCGGTTTGATCCGAGGGCGTCGGTAGAAGCACGAGATGGATCTAAATCCAACACCGCACATCCTCCCGGACTATATAAGCAAGCCCCCGTGCCCCCGGCTTCAATCATCTCGGATCAACTCATCATCATATCGGATCGAGATCCAAATCTAGTCGACGGCCTTAGCTCTAGTTCAAGAACTAGAAGTAGAAGATTAGACAAGATGTAGAACTAGAAGCCCTAGATTAGAGTTGAGAGTAGAGCTTCAAGTTGAGAGAATTAGAGCGCGGTTGAGGCGGAGTTGAAGGAAGGCCCGGAGTCGCGGGCGCCTCCATCTTCTTCTTCCTCCGGAGTTGATGCCATTGAAGCACGACTCAGATCTTTGTGGATTGTTCGACTTCCATTCGAGTAAGTGGTATTGTCTCTATTGTTCTTAAGGTTCGTATTTCTTTTGATAAGATTACTTTGATTCCTGTAGCTCTTGAATTGAAGTTGTTAGATTAATGTAAGCGTGGTGCTTAGATTGACTAGCTTATTACTTAATACCTTCTATAGGCCGGGGTGAAACACCAACCGTTAAAAATCGATCGTGGTGGTGACAAAGACCATTGAGTCCTTTGTATTCTTTTCGCCTTTGCCTCGTTTATAGAAATCGTAGGGAGCCCCCTCGTTGTTAGCGTAGATTCCCTTTACTAAGAGTTTCTTCATGACAACCCCCTCTTAAGAACAATGTGCAAATGATTTACTTGAAGTGAGAACAAGACCTTCCTAATGGAACTCCTTACCTCTCTTTTAATCTAGTTTTAGCCACTCTGATTTAGCTATACACTTCAACCTACTCTCTCACCTTCTCCCCGTGGATTCGATATTTAAAGCCCTATTCGGGTGAAGTGCTCACCGGTATCCGTTAAACTGCGATTATCCATCATAATATTCACGTAGGTTAACAAATACCAACAAAGGGCCATATGGCAAGTTTGATGGTACCAAACACATAACAAGGGCCCGAGTTATAGTTGAGCGTGAAGCTAAGTAACGCTCATACAACTAAGGTGCGCAAACGCGTTCACCGACTTGTTTCTCCGGCCATTCTAGTGGCGGTTTTGGGACGAGGAATGGCCATATACCAAACTTGTGAGGGGAAACCCGTCGCCGAAGTTGCGGGCGGGCCTCATAGGGTGGGTTCCCCCTGGGATGGTCGGTCATTTCGGGCTTTGGTTGTACGATGGGAACGGTGGCCTTGTACTTGCTCCTTCGAGAAAAAGGCGTGTGTTTGGGATTGCCCACCGGATGTACATCGATTGCAATCGCCGCCCTCCTCGGATATGGATACCACTTGTCGTATCACCGCCATCGTAGTTAATACAACCGAACATGGAGATGATGATGAGGTTTTTTCCGCATGATGAAAAATATTCGATTGCTTACCACATGCTTGAAAGTAGTTCAGTGCTTATCTAGAATGGCTAAGTAATGAACTTAATGCTACCGCTAAAAGTATAAGGATGCACTCTTAGAAATGCTTTTACGCAAAAACAACTAAACAACTAGCCAAATAGCCCCAAAGATATCCTTGAGAGTCGGAGACTACTCCTACCTAGTCGGGTAAGTCTTGCGGAGTACATTGTGTACTCGGGTTTATTCCCCCATTGCGGTATCGGGCGGATGTTGGAGCTAATCATTCTTTGTGTGTGGATACCTCCCGGTGGGCTCGGTGAGGCTTCCCTGTCGACGCGCTTGTAGAAGTTTTATTCTTAAACATCTACTTCTACTTCAATATTCAAAACTGTTATATCCCGGCGCTTGTGTATAAAATTACCTCTCTTCTCACGCTTCTATGAGATCTATTTTAACTCCGATTTTATAATATTGTGATGTATAAAATGGTTAAGAATGTTGTAAGCTTTATTCACTTGTTTATGATCCTAATGAAAACGTGGTTATTCGAGTTCTTCCGTGGGGTGTACTCGACGCACTACCGGATTTAAATTGGTTATCACTTACTTAGTGCCTAATGGTAGGCGAGTAAGTGTAAGTTTAAATTGGGCGGTTACGCCACATACATCCTCATCCATCCCTTCAAATGGGCGCGCAATCCACAAGTAACTAATTACCACCAATCGTGCCTCCTCCTCGGCGGTAGAAGACCTCTTAACGTCTTCGCTAAGCCATCTCACCCTGAATAAAACATCCATCCGGTTTAGTCCACTACGGCTACTTTTTTTTTCATCAAAAGAAGAAGGGGAGAACCAAAAAACCCACTTGGCGGTCGGGAGGGTTGGGGTCCTCGAGATCCTCGTCGTCGTCGTCTTCTTCCACTACCCGTTACAACACATGATGTTGATCTTGTTGTTTGAGCACATGTACACCGTGGCCGGTGTAGCCAACTCCTATCCCGATGAGGGAGCCGATGACGAGAGACAAGGATAGTTGCCCAATGCGGCCACGTGAACTTGGAAGCCATGTTCACCTACGGGTATATATGTACCCGTACCCACGGGGGGCTCCCCCCACCACCCCCCTGCGTCCTGCGTGTGGTGCGCCGCCCGTCCTTGCCTCCGGCTTTGAACGGGTCTCCGCTTCGCTCCTCAGCCAGGGCGACCTTCTTTGGGCCTGAATTTGGAACATGCTCAACATCTACTCCCTCCGTCCCTTTTTGTTTGTCGCCCGGGAAGCGTGTTTGTGAGGGAAACACGGTTTTCTAGAGACAAACATTTAGGGACAGAGGGAGTATATATGTTCGAGACCAACAGTTTTCCCCCCAAGTAATAGAGTAACAGTTCAGGCTGGTGTCCATTAATGTTCACCATGCATGTGCGATTTCTTAATAATTCTTAATAAGTAATACAAACATATATTATAGTTAAAATTCAGTCAACTGGAAATTGGAGATTCATCTTGTGTTTGACGTGCGCGAGCATTTTCAAGAGCTGCTCTGCATTGGATTTTTTATTATTACACAAAAATTTTAAAAACAAAGAAAAAAATAGGATTCAATAAAATTGATTGATTTTCTTGGTGTGTGTGGGTAGGGGGCAGGTGAGGGTGCCGAATCTTGGGGACGACCTGGTGTTCAAGGTGCTGAAGCGGGACGACCTAGTGTTCAAGGTGTCGACTGTGTCAGCACCGGCACCCCTGAAGATGGAGCAAAGAAGAAGAAGGCGGAATCGATGGAGGCGCCTTCATCTGATACGGGCCGGGGTAACCTTGTGAGGCCCAGGAAACCGAACCCTCGGGTCTCTGGACCTAAGTGGGCTGAATGAATGTAAGAAGGCCCTGCGTGGCCCATGTCGGGGGCAGCCTAGCGGCTCCCTCTTGTATTGCCATCGGGAAGGAGAAGAGGACTCGAACCCGTACTCGATTCTGCTGAACCGTGCCCGTGGCAACGGCGGCGGCGGCGGCGGCGAGCTCGGCGATCTCGTTGATCGGCCGGAGTCGTTGGCCGAGGTCCCTTGTATCTGCTACCTACCGTTCGTAATGTACATACATCGTCGTAGTCCGTCCGGTAACAGAGATTGGCAATGAAGGACCGCCACCCCTCGCTGAACCAGACGCAGCGGGTCCGCCTCGAGGCAGCGTTCCACGAGCTCCAGTCCCTTGCGCCCGCCGCCGCCGTCACCGTCGCGGACACCATCCCCGTCAATAAGGAGGACAACATCCTCAAGTACACAGCTCCCCTCTCTCTGTTTCTATCTTCCCCTGTCCGTGAGCGGCTGATGAGTTGGATGATTTGTGGCGCAGGGGGCACGGGACGTCGGACCAGGACGGAGAGGTGGTGGCGACGCTCTGCGGGGTAGTGGAGCGGGTCGACAAGCTGGTCTACGTCCGTACTCTCAGGGCAAGGTAAGCGCCGGCCTCTGCCGCGTATCTATTTATCTGCAAACTTTGAAAGGAATTCGGCCCCCCTGATTTTTACCAATCGGACAAATACACTGAATTCAGTTGTGAACTTGTTATACGGAATTTAGTGGTAGGTTGGTATTCAGCCTGTAAAATTTAGGTTTGGTTATATGTTTTCCTGAATTCATATGTTTGTTCAATCAGATTACAATGCTCATATTTGTTGGCGCCGAAATAGTGTGGTTTACTCGATCTTATTCCCACACTTATTTTTTGTTGATGTTTTTGTTTAGAAAAATGAACTCACAAGCAAAAATAACTTAGTCCAATTTGTTCTATTTGGCCTTTTCAGATACAAGCCGGAGGTTGGTGATATCATAGTTGGCCGTGTGATTGAGGTGTGTAAATTCATTCTAACTTTTTTAAAACACTAGGATGTTACATTTCATTGGTTTAGACTTTAGAGGTTTTGAATATGAAACCTAGAACAATTTTCCATGTTTCATAACATTCAGATACGAGACTGTGTTTCCCAGATACTGCATAGGTCGTACTTATTTTTCCTGTATTTTGATTAAGTTTGTATCTCTGACTAGGTATTTAATGACAATGGCTTCTTGATACATATATCCATTTCGTGATCAGAGTATATTAGTCCAGTCTGAATCTTATAGTAGTCATGTTTGTCACTCAAATAAAATTGAACATTATTTTCTATATATGGTGCAAACAACAGACTATTTCATACCACACTTAATCGGTTTGTGTTTGTCAAGATTGCTCCTAAGTGCTGGAGGTTAGAGATAAATTTTATCCAATATGCTGTTCTGAAGCTTTCGTCTATGAATTTGCCCGATGGTATTCAGGTGCGTTTTCCTGCATATTTATTTTCCTTGTGACACCCTTAAATTTGATAGGCAATAAACATTTTCCTTGATATACCATTCTGGACAATAAATAATGCTGAACACTTAGCAGTAAGTAGTTAAGCACCAATGTCAATGCATAAGTAAGTTTTGGGCACATCATAATCTCTACCATAAATCTGTGCAAATGTAACACATTAGATGCCAGGAAATTATTCTTTTTCCATGTTTGATACTAATTATGTACTGCAAACAGTCTTAAGTTGTGTCAGGTTAAAAGAATTAATGAGTGTTATCCTGAGTTCATTACACTAGCGATTCTTGTCCAGTTTCCAATTAACTACTTTTCCCTGCTCCTCTACTAGAGAAGGAGAACTGCTGTTGATGAACTTAATATGCAGAGTATCTTTGAAGAAAATGATGTTATCTGTGTAAGTGCGATACTTGCTCTGTTCATTTCAAACAATTATTTGTTTTGGTGCTTTAGTCGACACTTCGGTTCATCTTGTGTATATTGAATTCAAATCTGATTGTACTTAGGGTGTTACGCTGACACTTTTTTGCTTCTATATGACTATCTATGTCAGCAGCAGCACCAACAAAGAATGCATGATCAATGCGGCAATGCCCACCTTTTGTCATTATTATATGCTAATGTTAAGGAATCATCATATTTGCTTGTGCTTCCCTTTTGCAAATGTCTACTTAGTCCTGGAGCAAATGCTGCTGACTGTGTTTGTTGTCTTGAGGTTGATGGAATTTTGAGTCATCATTTTTATATTGCTCATTTGTTGTTACATTCCATTGTTAATCCAGAGGTTCTCTATCATACAGTTGCAATTCTTCTGGCAGTATTTGAACCTGAATCTGGCATTTGTATTCATTTGATTAGTCTTATAAAAGATGAAGGATGATGTAAGGCGCAGTTACCACAGTTATATCTACTCTCTAGTCTCTACATACTATTGATTGTTCATCATTGTGAACCATGTTTGCATGCCTAGACTAGATCAATCCACTGAAAAAGGGACTGTTTGATCTGTTGAAAACGGAGCCAAATGGAGTTTAGTTTCAAATAGTTTTTGTTGATTTTGAGTAGGCTGAAAAATCCTGCAGAGATTTTCAGTGAACATCAGTCCCAGTATTGTGTGTTTCAATTTTATGTATTGATGTTTTCCTTATTTACATAGAAGAAATGTGTTTTATGGACTCGTATGAAAGGACTTCCTTTGTGCTTTGCTCACCTTTCTTACCTCACGTTGACAAGTTGTAATGGTTTTTCCCATTCATTTCTTAATTCTTGCATTCACCCACAAGGAACTTTTATGGCCTATCTTTTTATAGTTTGATGGGAAATCTCTCTTTTTTCACTGTTATGAGAACTGTTGTAAAATAATATGCTGCTACTTTATGTGTAATCCATTACCAGGCAGAAGTTCGTGATTTTCAACATGATGGATCTCTGCACCTACAGGCAATTGAAAAGTATGGAAAGGTACATGCCAGTTTAGATGACAATGGCTAGTTTAATTGTGTTATTGTACCCTTGTACTGTTATCATTCTGTCCCTTTTAATGCTTCCAATTTTGCTTTGTGTCATCTGTAGAAATTAGAGGCCTTTAAAGTGAGTGCAGGTCTGTAGATTATTTGGTGCAACGATGCAAGGGAGACTCATCGATGTTTCATAGATGTGCCTTCATCATGTTCATAATGTCTTAAATAGGTTTATGATTTGTATGTGTCTGATCTAGTTAAAGTCTTGTCTTACAAAAAATTACCATTGCGTCCTGAGACACATTAGGCTGTTGCTGATTTGTTTTTGAGGGGTTTTAATTTATTGATGCAGCTCGAAAGGGGTCAATTGGTTATGGTACCTCCATACTTGGTTAAACGAAAGAAGCAGCATTTTCATCATCTTGAGCAGTACAATGTCGACTTGATTCTTGGTTCAGTGGATTCATCTGGGTCGGTGAGCATGTTGTGGTGGGTGAAAAACAAAAACGACAGGTCAGCAGAGGTTCAGCACTGAAGCAGAGACGAGGAAGCATGTTTGCTGGCTTGCCAATGCTGTACGTGTGCTCTCAGCCCTTGGATTCACTTTGACCTTCGAACTGATAATCGAGACCATGGAAGCAAGTGCATCGTCAAATGTAGAGATAAATGACATGCTCGGTGCTGAATTTTATATCCAGACAGCAGAGAGAGGCTAAGCGTCGAGCGAGCTGATATGTTGAGAAAGAAGAATGGCCAAGGTAAATAGGTAGCGCCCTCAGCCCATGTCCTTGCCGATTCTAGCTGCCTGATTTGCAGAGAACAGTGCTTGGCATGTTGGGGTCCCATCTCCATGAGACAGTGCCATAATGCTTATCTGAGGCAAAATACGCAATCAAGTTCTATGTACACCTTTCCTAGTAGCAAAGATGTAAGGGGTTCGCTCCACTCTGCTGTACATTCATTTGATTATGGTGCCTGGTGCCTGCAGTGTTGTGCCTGGCAGATCTTTGATCCGTTTGTTGCTAACTCAATGCACTTCTGATTTGAAATTTGACGTCCTTCGTGTGGAATGTACTAGACATGAATTATGTTGCCTCAGAAATCTGCAACTCATTAGCGAGGCTATATGAATATCTCATTAGCCAGGCTATAGAATGCGGAATGCCCACCACAGAGTGCGAGTCACCAACACCTTGTGAAAACAGTACCTTGGTGTCAAGTAATTTATACGATTGCCGTGGTGTCACCAAATTTGATGTAGATGATGAGGACCAAACTTTTTATAGTTTCTTGACATGCCTAGAGATTTCATCTGCCAATTTTGGTAGAAATCTACTGAAACTTGGTAAATATTTTAGCTTGTAGTTTTATTTGTCACCAGACTCTGTTGTCGGTACTCTGTTGTTTTTTCTTTTTTGCACAACTGTTGCCTGTTTGTTTTGTTTCCTGAAGTCACCTCACTTACCAGGATTCCACGCTACAAAACAAAGATCCCAAATTGGCGATGCGGTGGTTTGTTTTTGAGGAAACAGTGTCTTGCCGACTCGGCGACTCGTAAACCGCAATGATCTTTCAACGACAACCATTGCTTTCCGCACTATCCACGACCACGCCTAGTAGCTACAGATTGTGGTGGTGGTGGTGGTGGTGGGAGCATGGTGTATGTCTCGTGGAATGAAAAACATTCAGGGCCATACGTGAAAAGCGTTGCACTGCAAATGATACGTTAAAAAACATTCAGGGCCATACATCCAGAGACCAGAGTCGAGCAGGCAATCCAAACGCAGTCAACCACACAAATACACGCGGTCTTTAAGAACAGCTTTGTCTTTTGTAGATTGCTGGCTGGCCTGGTGAACGTCTGCGAATGACATTGCACTGCAATAAGTAGAGTAGCATCACTCCAAAATGTTAACACATCCAAATTCAGGAGCTAGATTGCTTCTAAAGTTAAGAATTCAAATTAGACCAGTCAAAAAAATTGCAAATTGATGGCAGGCATTCATGCTTCCCGCAAAAATCCAAGAACAAGCAAGTATTAGTTTGCTACTTCACCCACGTCTTCGCACCAACACGCACCATCTCTCTCTATTTGCCTCAGATGGCTCGCTCAGCAGCTTCCATCCTCCATGCCTTCCTCCTCACCCTTCTCCTCGGCGTCACGGCCTCCGTCCCGCCTGGCAGCGGGGACGAGAACCCGTCGACGTTTACCAACAGCACGGAGACGTCCCCGATCGCCGACGACACGGAGAGATACATCTGCTACCTCTGCACGGGCCGCAACCCGCTGCTGATCCGATACTGCCCCATCTACTGGGACGAGTGCCACCTCGTCTGCTACGACGACGATGCATCCGCCACTACTTCCACCGCCATTCCCGCCGCGCCCGTGCCGACGGCGTCGCTGGGGTCGGCCCCGGCGGCGTCGGCCAACCCCAGCGGCATCGGGGTGAACGACGATGAGTGCTACGTCATGAAGCTGTACCGGAACGGCAGCTACACCATCATCACCCGCCTCGGCTGCGCCCGGATCGCCACGTGCCTCCTCTCCTGCGGCGGGGGCGACATGGCCGACGACAGCGACAGGAAAGCCCTGGGCACCGCGACGAGCGCAGTGACGCAGGCGGCGACGACGGCTGCGGTCCAGGGGAGTTTAACGCCCCGACTCGCGGATTTCCAGCGGTGCGGCACGCAGGTCACTGCTCCGCCGTCTCTGCGTGGTGCCGTCGCCCGGGCTGGTGGTGCGGCGACGGCGCTAGGGTTTGTTGGGACTTGGGATGGTCCGATCTCCGATGGATGGACGCGCGTAGGTAGGGCGTATTCGAGTGCGATGGCCGATGGCTGCATGCTGGCATGGTGCGAGTGCGTGTCAGCCTGCCTGTCAGGTGCGTGCGTAGTTTAAACGGGTCGTTTTTTTTTTTTTTTTTTTTTTTTTTTTTTTTGCGTCCAAATGACTTTAGTCTAAGAAGACGTGATAAAAGCTGCTGGATCATTTCTTTGATTTAATTTTCCTGAAAAACTCTCGAACGAGCTTCTAGGCGCGCCCCAGAGCTCGCTGCCGACCGAAAGCCAATGATCACCCGACCACGCGAACTCCTCCACCACGAACGACCACTAAGTCGCATGGGCCTCTCATCAGCACCACACGCCGTCACCACGCTTCCCGTCCCGCATGAGCTAAAGGATTCGTGAGACGCCTCCGCCTCGAGCGACAGGTCGGCCTCGGACCGCTTCGCCTCGCATCGACCGAGTGGTCGAAGCTGCCCACGACTCGCGAGCTCATGAGCCCGCCGCCACCAAAACAAACCACGCGACTCCCGGGCCACGTGACTTCTGCCTCCGATTTACGACCGGGAGCTCGGCACGACGCAAAGCTCACGAGCTCTTAAGCCTCTCGGACCATCCACCGACGCCGCCTTCCAATGGAGGAAATGGGCAAAGTCCACCCACCAAGACCCGGCCGAGGCACTGAAAAAGTCGTAGGTGTGCGGCGCCATCCCGTAGCCACGCGACCGCCGCCTCTTTGATTTGATTTTCATGAAAAAAAAAATCCTCTAAGAGCATCTCCACACCATCCCCTTAAACATGAGCCCAAAATCAATTTTGCTAATTTGAGAATCCAATTTATGAAATTTGAGGCCCAAATTTAGTCTCAGCTTGGAATTCTAAATCCAAGCCCCCAAACAGAATCTCCTCGCTCGACGCCGTGGCAAGTGGGCGAAGCTGATACTCCCGAACGGCGGCGGAGCTGATGATGGACGCGCCGGGGCACTTCCTCGTCGACGACCGCGCGTTAGGGAAGAAGTCCTCGGCGGAGAAGCTGGCCATCAAGTCCATGCCCTCGAGGCACACGCGGACGAGCAGGGGGTACCCGCCGCCGTCGCCCTCGTGGCGCAAGCTGGAGGCGGAGCTCCGCGCGCGGGACGCCGAGGCCGAGCACGAACACGCCGCGCTGGCCGACGAGCTCCGCGCCGCGCGGGGCCTAGAGGAGCGGCGGCCAAATGTTTTGGTACGCATAGGGGTACGTAGAGCGGCGCTGGACGACCTCCACCGCGCTCAAGTCCATCCGGTGCCGCCCGCGGAGGTACGCCGCGAGCGCCGCCGCCACGTCTGCGCCGCCCTCCATGCGGCGCGCCCAGCCCTCGCTTGCGCACGCCGCGAGGTCGCTGCCCATCCGGTGCCGGCCGCGGAGGTGCGCGCCGCAAGCGCCGCCGCCACGTCTGCGCCGCCCTCCACGCGGCGTGCCCGGCCGCCGCGCGCGCACGCCACGAGGGCCAGCGACGGCGACGAACCCGATGGAGCGGCGGGATGGAGGAGGTGCCGCGTCGCCGGGGACTCCTCTCTCGCGGCGGATATGACCGTGCGCAGCCTCCAACCATGGCACGTGCCGTCCCCGCCCACCCGCGGCGAGGCAGCTCCACGACCTCCACCGGCAGCGCCACAACCTCAGCACGCCTGTAGCGCCTGCTCCGGCACATTTTCTCACCACCGGGCCTGCTCCGTCACATCTAGTTCGGGATCTGGAGGCAGACGGGGAAGAGCGCCTGCTCGGCACAATGGTGGCGAAACCGCCGGTGATATCCTCCGCCGGCGTTGACTTGAGGTAGGAGGCCGCACTCCTTGCGGATGTGGATGAGGTTCATGACGGCCTCCTAGATGAGGTCCTACATGTCCACTGCGCCGTCTCGCGCTGCTGCCAGGGACAACGCTGGGATGAGCCGCTCTCGCGCATCGTCCTCGAGGACGGCGAACTCGAGGTCGGGGTGCAGAAACGTCGGCGGCGGCGGCGGCGGGCAAACTGCGGGACGGAGAAAGTGAAACTGGCGACGGGAAGAAAGAAAAAGTGCACTGGGTCCCACTGGATAGGGGGGGTTCCTGGGACTAGGGGCCTGAGATTATAATTTAGTGTTCCGCGTGGAATGAAAAAAAATTTGATTCGGCCCAAGTGTAGGCCCATCAACCATTTTTTTTTCATTAGACCTCCAAAATTTAAGGTAGGTACCAAGTAGGACTGCCTCCCGACGCTTGAGTTGCTTTAACCGCTTATTCTCCCTGCACTGAATCGAATAAACACACCCTTAGGCCTTGTTTAGTTCCCCTCCAAATTCTAAGCTTTTCTACTCTCTCCATCACATCACATTAAATACACCAAAAGCATATATATTCTGAAAGATGAAATATAGGTAAACAAAATAACTAATTACACGCTTTAGATGTAGATTACGGTACAATTTTTTGGCTAAAATGTTAAGCACGCCCATAATAGGATAATAAATACCACAAAGCCACAGATGTGTTACGAAAAGTTCTAACCGTGCTTTTTCAAGTTTTTTGCAAACTAAACCAGGCCTTAGTCGAAATTTAGAGCCAAAACCAAAGTTCCATAAATTTGGTGCCAAAAAGCTGTGACCCGCACACGAGACATGACACAATCCGCTGCTGGTTCGACCTGTCTTTTTCCATCGAAACAATCCCGAACCCTAAATCGAATGTGGAACTCAAATTTCGGTTTCCCCTCGCATCCCGCCCACATCCTCCGCCGCCGAAGCAGCCGCCGAGCCGAGCCCCAAGCGGAGGGAGAATAGGAGAGGCCCCCGATCCGCCGCCGGAGATGAAGGAGGAGGCTCTGGAGCGGCTGCGCGGGGTGGTGCGGGACTGCGCCGGGAAGCACCTTTACAAGTCGGCCATCTTCCTCGCCGATAAGGTGGTCGCGGCCACGGGGACCCTGGCGACGTCTACATGCTCGCGCAGGCACTCTTCCTCGACCGCCAATTCCGCCGCGCGCTCCACCTCCTCAACAATTTCCGTCTGCTCCGCGACCTCCGGTTCAGATTCCTCGCTGCCAAGTGCCTCGTAAGGCTGCTCTGCGCACCCCCCCCCGGCGCCGTTTCATTCCGTCGAGCACGTCGCATGCGTGTCAGTTTGCGGTGCGCGTTCTGCTTCTCGCTGTTTGGATCGCGGGGCGTCCTTAGGATCTCATTCATTACCAGCAAATCTCGTCATTTCGTCAGGCGTTCTGGGGTAGTACTTTGGCCGAACACCTTGCGGACGTTTTCAGCAGATTGTTAAAAATGCTGAGATTCGTTTGATTCTATTTGGGGTGATGCTTTTGAGTGTGGCTGGGCATTTGCTCAGATACATTGCGCCCCTGGTGCCATCAATTTCGGTTTGGGCCTGTAGTGGAAAGCTTCTAAATGTTCACACGCTGCCTTGATTTATCTTTGCCACTATGCAAATGCCACACCCGGTACTATATGATACATGGGCCTGGTTGTCAGGGACTTGAGTTGTGGGTCTGTTGATTTTTTTTTCCCTGAACAGTTCCATATGAATCTTTTCAACCTTTGTAAATACCCGTTCCAAGTAAACCATATATTTATTGTTGCTGGAATCTGTCCTAATGAGATTATATATATACTAGTGGAGGAGCTGGAAATGAAAATTATTCCAAACTGGAGATATATGATCTGTACCTTGGGAAATGGATATGTAGCCCATCTATGCTGCTATTTCGGTTTGCTCTTGCTGCGTTTGAACTAAATGGAGTCATCCATACATCTGGTGGCTATGATGGAAGCGTGTACCTGGAATCAGCAGGAAGGTATGATCAAGGGAGTGTTTCTGGCTCTCGCTTCCACATATGAGTACTAGGAGAGGATGCCACACCTTAACAGTCTTTGGAGACACCCTATATGACATTGGGAGGGCACTGTTAGCAATATATTTAAATGTGCCATGGGATCTTGGTGGCACTGACGACCACGACATTCAAGCCATTGCCATTGCTTGGGGACAAGCAATGTTTCGTGGGGGCGGTATTGTCACACCCGATACAATACGATACATGGGCCCGGTTGTCAAAGGCTTTGTTGTTTTGGACTGCCAGCACCAAGTAGCAGCTATAAAGGGGAGAACCAGCAGATAGAGAACATGAAGATATTCGAGAATAGAGAAGAGGCCAAGGGAGTCGAGCTCCCTCCTCAGACTATCGAGATCATCTGATTATCCTCTGTGATTTGCTCAGGCCCATGGTTCGATCTTGCCGTGGGCAACGGGTGGTGACAACAAATTGATTGTGTGTTTTTGTATTCTTTTTTTGGTCAGTCTCTTGCTACTTAGAGCTAGTTAGAACAATGTCAGGACTTCTTAGAGGGAAAATGGTCAATAGTGCCGCATGGAATGAGCAGCATGTTTCTGATTTATCCATTAATCCTGGAAATTAAAGTTAAAGTAACGAAAGAGCATGTTCCTAATATATGATGGTGTGCCATATGATATTTTATATAAATGTATTTTTCATATATGGATTTTTTTAGCTGAAGGCTTCAGTTTTCTGTTTCTATGTTGATTGTTAACTTAGTGTTTGTTTTGTGCTTTGACAACTTCAACTTCACAGTTGTGTTTATTTCTTTATTATTAGGAGGAGTTGAAAGAGTGGCACCAGTGTTTGTTGATGCTTGGGGATGCAAAAGTGGATGAGCATGGACATGTCCTTGAACTGGATGATGGCAGTGATATTTATTTTGACAGTGACGCTGAAGATCGTGAGATCAATGTGTGATGATGCTCCTTCCCTCCCTGAGCACCTTCTTCCTTCATTCTGGTTGTTAGATGATTGCTTACTGCTGTAATACTTGCTTGCCAGATCAAATCAGCTATATATTTCTTACGTGGTAAGGCGTATGAGGCACTGGATAACCGTGATCTTGCTCGCCAATGGTAAAAATAAATAGCTTATTTTGCTTTTATTTTGGTTAAAATTGGTTCTGTATTTCAAAAGTAGTACCATTATCACCAATATATCAATTAGTTTTTATGCACTTTTGCTATTTTTTTTCCTGTACACTTTAAAGTTAATTAGTTCTACTTTGTTCCTTCAAGTTTTTTATCCTTAATTTTGAGTTATATAGTAAGATAAAGTTGAAAGTTTGGTTATGCTGCTTCTTGCTAGTCTTCTGTTGTAGCTTACCTTTATGATTTTCTTCCCTCTTGGTCTCAGGTACAAGGCAGCTCTTAAAGCCGATCCTCTGTGTTATGAGGTGAGAAGAACAGTGTCACAATGACAGTACTACTCTTTTTATGAGAAAAAAAGAACATTCAGTATCATGTTATTATTATCTTAATGTCTAATTCTGTATATGTACAGTGCACACACCTTACACACAATATCTGAATTGTTTTATGTGTTTCTTATTTACTTTGACCTGTATATTTGCCACTTGAGTAGTCTGAACTGTATGACATGCTGAGTCTGTCTACTATGACACACATGATGCACATGCTGTTTTTGTTGAAGTTGAACGATACTTACGACCAATTAATTTGCCTAACCTTCGAATATTGTGGACACGTGTCAAAGTTAAGTGTCAAATGAACAATGTGTCAACATATTACTATTGTTTTGTTTCTACAAATTCTGAAAATTGAAATGAACTCATAGCATTGTATAAAAACCATCGTTTTCTTGGATATTTTTGCAATGACTCAATTATAATTTTTGTTGACAGTCTCTCGAGTTGATATAATTCTACATGATATTCTAACCGTAGGCTCCTAAATGTAATTCATTTATATATGTTTCAGGCTCTTGAATGTCTTGTTGATAATTATATGTTGACATGTGAGGAAGGTAATATTCAAATCGGGCTTTTGCTTATCTTGAGGCTTTCTTATATCTTGAATTAGTTTTAAGTGTTGCATCGCTTTTAGTGTTAGAAGAAGATAGAACCACATTCATTCCCAATATGATCTACTGGCCATATAAACCTATGTATTCCAATCATGTTTTAAGCAGATAACTTATAACCGGAAATGGCTAGAAATTCTCCAGCTTGATAGGATTGATTAATCTGATTGCACATCTGCAAAATGTATCTGTTGAGGACATTTCTGTAAAATATTATAAGATATTTTTTCTTCATTTAAATAATTTGTAGAACATGTTTTATTCGAACCTTTTGTAGTTCTGAGCATTGTAGAGCCTAAGATGGTGCAACGGTTTTTTTTTCAGAATCTGAGCTATTGTCCTCTCTGCAATTCGGGAAGAAGATGGTTGGCTATCAGCATTCTACTCATGTTTGATCACGAAGGTACTTGAATTAGTTATCTGAACTTTGACACATGGAAATGATGGAAGTATAATGATACTTGCTTCCTTTTTTCTGATGGTTTCTCTTCTGCCTTTATAGCATGAAAAAGAAGATTTGGTTGAAGCAAAGTTCAAGGAACTTGAACAAGAAGCCTGTAGCATTTCGTCCTTGAGTTCTGGGGAAACAATGAAAAATAACATTGATGTTTTGGCTTGCAAAGCTGAATACTACCATCAGAGTGGAGAGTACCAAAAATGTTTTGACCTCACATCCTCGTAAGTTGGTAGCATTCATTACTATTTCACTTTTCATTTACTTGCAAATGTTTATCACATATGTTGCAAATTTGTCTCAGGTTACTTGAGAGAGACCCTTTCCATTTAAAGAGCACATTAGTTCATTTGGCAACTGCAATGGAACTTGGTCATTCCAATGATCTTTATCTTTTGGCATGCAACTTAGTGAAGGATTATCCTCAAAAGTGAGTATGGATCTTAATCATTGATTGATTAATTAATTCATGAATTTATCTCCATGATCCAATAAGATTAGTGTTCTGATTCTGACTTAATTTTTCGACAAAAGTTGGGAGTACTCCTTCTGAGTGAAAGATTTATCTGATTCTATAAAAAGACTATTACTGCTAGATGCCCTGATTCAGTGATTCCTCACTTCATTTGCATGTCAATAATTTGAGTATAGTAAGGCTTGGATGTATTATACACTATATGCAACCTTTCATTGCATGAACATTTTTTTTGCCCTTGATAGTTTGCAGCCAATCATGATCATTACATAATTCCAATTTCTACTTGTTTCCTTTGCAGAGCTCTTTCATGGTTTGCTGTCGGTTGCTATTACTACTGTATTAAGAAGTATGATCAAGCGCGAAGATACTTTGGGTAATCTTCTTCTCATGTTTAAATATCACAATTCACAACATGACCATTTTCATTTCTAGCTTCATTATTTGACCATTTTTGTTCTCTTGGAGAAAATCTTCTAAGTTCTGGAACTCTTACTTGCTATTTTTTTCATGGTAATTACTATTAGAATATTATTTTTTGTCGAACTTGTACCACTACCTTTCTTTGAGCCAGTGCACGGCTTGGACGACATGTAGTTACAGGTTGTGAAAAACCTATGACTTTGAAAGTACTGTGTAAGCTTGCTCCCCAAATCTCAAATCCCAAGCGATTCTGCATTTATTATTAATTTTGACGCCGTGCTATGGTGAACAGGATATTATTAAGCAAAGTAGTAAGCATGTGATAGCTTGAGCGAACTCCAGGTTTCCTACCTTGCTCTCAAAGTTGTTATCTTCAATCGGATTAGTCACCTTGCTTATTTGAGGAACATGCATGCATGTGCCTGCAAAACATGCCACACATGCCACTCCATATATTTTTTTGTTATACTCTCTCCATTTCAAAACGTAATTAAAATGTAAAGCACAGTTTTTAAGTTTGGAGGAAGTACTACTTCCCCTTGAATTTGCGGGAAGGCTCATGTATCAATCATGCAGAATTGTAGTTTTAAACATGTAAACAAAAACAAAGCAACATTTTATCCCAAAGTTATGTATCAACTAACTCTAATCAGTCTGAACAATATGCTGAGTGCTGTTCTAAGATATGTACCTCTGGCATAAAGGTTGAGCAAGGGCCAAATAAGGTCTCACTTGATTTTTTTTCTGTTACTAACTTATGTTTCACTGGAATGATTTTAATTGATAAACTTGGTAGGTACTGTGGTTTAATGTACATTATGTTATCTTTCAGCAAAGCTACAGGTTTAGATGGGACATTTCCTCCTGCTTGGATTGGTACAGGCATTGCCTATGCTGCTCAAGAGGAGGGTGACCAAGCAATGGCTGCATTTCGGACGGCAGCTCGATTATTTCCTGGGTGAGTAATCCATTTCCTTTACTTTTCTTGATTTCTTGAAGATCCAAAGGGATTGTTGATGTCAATTTACTTTTCATGGGCTAGAAAAAAAACTTTGTACATGTACTGAATGTTGACACATTTATCTTCTATTCTTGAAATTTTGTGCCTGAACTTTGCCTGGTATACTTCGGATGTTTTTGGGAAGTTAACTATGATACCTTTGGTGTTTCTTTTCTGAAACTTTGATGAGCTCTCTTAATGATCTATTTCACAGTAAAATTTTGGATTTATGCCTGCTCTCTAATTTGGGGTATAAAATTCTTTCAAATGTTCTGTTGTGGCATAATTGTCTCTCTCTAATTGTTTCCAATAATGCATTTTCAGATGTCATCTGTCAACTTTATACATGGGCATGCAATATGTGCGAATGCACAATTTCAAACTTGCAGAGCAGGTAATATTAATTGCAAACTGCTTATCGCTTCTGGTTTTGTTGTGAGGAACTTCATTCTGATAGGATCTGTGACTAGAGTCAATCTATCTTTCTTTGCCATAACCCCCTCATTTACCTTAGTACTATTTGTTTTTGGCCAAAGACAGGTTTGAAAATGGCATTGGTTGCTGTCAAAATGCATCTCGCAAATGAGCAGCCTGGCAAATGCAATCCAGAAATCAGCATGTTTCTTTTGTTATTTGTTGACCTCCTTCCAGGGGAGTGCTGTTTATTTTATCTCATAATGAGAACCCTGCTAGCTTGCATCCTGCGTCACCTTACCTAGTATTTATCATTGGTAAACTTCCATACAACAACAACAACAACAACAACAACATAGCCTTTAGTCCCAAGCTAGTTGGGGTAAACTTCCATACCTGAGAATATTTCAAATCTGCTGCAAAAGATGCTTCTGAATGTGATAATGCAAACTAGCTCTAGTTCAGCACTTTGGCTCCTCTGAATTTTTGCTGGAGCTGGGCTTTTGATCCAAATGAGCCAATAAGCTGGGTTCTCATGTTGTTTAACTATCAGAGTGGTTAAACTGCAGTCAAGTTTTGCTTGCTAATACTCCATTGTTTAAGTATTCTTGCATCTGCATTCTGCAGATTGTAGCACTCCACATAACCAGTCATCCTAAAGCTTGTTGCATTACAGAAAACTTCTTTTCTCACGTGGTGTTAATATAAATTGTTTTTTTGGTTTCTGTGATGTAGTTCTTCACACAAGCAAAATCCATCTGCCAATCTGATCCACTTATTTACAATGAGTTGGGGGTCGCTATGTATAATATGAAGGAGTAAGAAATTTCTTTGTTCTACTTTTGGTTCTAGATGTTTTGCTTTCACGAACATCATCATTCATAGCTCTACTAGTTGCTCTAGAAGTGCCATTTTACATATATCTTATTATCTGAAAGTAAAAGAACTGGATGTACCATTTTACATATATCTTATTATCTGAATCTGAAAGTAAACAAAAAATGGATGTACCATACAGAGCTCTGGAAACCATGAAATATGCCTGCAAAAGAACAGTAAAAAGTGTTAATCAGTGCTCACGATGTACATACACTGATTAGGTGGTTCTGAAAATTTTAACAGTAATCATTAATAGATACGTGTACTATTCAACTTGGTCAAGGATGTTTGTTGTCTGCTTTTGTAAAATATGATTTTGGTTACTGATACTCATTTACTTTCCTGTTCAGCACCAAATTCCTTATGACAATCCATCCAATTATATGTGATAGTTTGTTGAATAGAATATCAGTTTGATCAATATCCACTGCTAAATTCATATTTAATGTTTTTTTGGGCTCTGCAAACACTTGATAGAGTTGTATGTTCAACATTTAGGTACCAAAAGGCAGTTCAGTTGTTTGAGATAACATTGGAATATACTTCATCCTCTCTGAATGAAATGTGGGAACCAACATTGGTGAATCTTGGGCATGCACTTGAAACTCAAGTAATTGATAAATTATGCCATATTGCTATGTTTAGTTTTTACTGAGTTCTTTCTTTCTTTGAGCTTCTTCTTTATTTAATAACCCAGCTATAGACTTGCCTTTGCTGATCCAATAGCCTTCTCAACTGATGAATTTAATTTTATGCATGAAAATGGCAAACTAGTTTTTTTAATTAAATCTATCAAAGATATGCGAGTATGCAGCTATAGTTGTTTACTCACCATTGTTTTGTATATATAAATTACAAGAACACACATTGCCTTTATTTTGGGCCATCACAGTGCATTTGAATTTGTAGGATTCTTTATGTCTTGACACTGTAAGCTGCCAGTCACAATATACATTTACTAGTATATGTACAATAGTTTTTGTGCTTAAGATATTCTCAGATGGAGGGATTTTTTTTTTTAATCTTAATTTCTATTTTTATTAACTCTTGTTGAACTATTGACCATGGTATCTATTATTGTTTGAACAGGGAATATCAGAAAGCAGTATCATATTACGAAAAAGCACTCATTTTACCAACCAAAAGTTTGAGTGCATTTGCTGGTCTTGCTTATACTTACCATCTTATGGTATTTTTTTCTCTGATCCTCTTCCATTTATTGTTTCATACAATGTTTGGCTGTTTTTCTATCTTGTTAAAGATATGTTAAAGATCATTTAGCTTCTGTCGATTTTAGGTCCATTGATATTCGGCAAAGTTTTAGCCATAAGCCCACAGCCATATGCATCTTAATTCTTCAGTTACGGTGGCAATTATTGTATAGTTATACTGAGTGATTCTTGAGTTATATCTGTTAACTAGGGTTGCCATTGTTTAGAAGTTCTCTTAAAAATAAGACCACATAATAATGGGACGTCTTGGTGCAAGCTTGCTAATTGTAGTTGCAGTTTGTTGAAATATAAGTTGTGTACACTGAAAATTAAACAGAAGAAACTTCAACTTGCATATAAATAAGTACTACTCCCTCCATTCCAAATTATAAGTCACTTTGACTTTTTGGTTCATCCATTTTGTTATGTATCTAAACATATTATTATATCTAGATACATAGCAAAATGTACCGAAAAGTCAAAAAGTTTAACTTATAATTTGGAACGGAGGGAGTACATACTACTGTAGGACATAGAGATGTTTTTTTTTAAAATGTTCTAGGTTGACTGATCAAAATATATGTCCAGAGTTTATCTGAATTTTATGCATGCCTTCTTTCTTTGTTATGCAGGATAATTTTGAGGCTGCCATAACTTATTACCATAAGGTGTGTCATTTTGATCATTTCAAATTTATCAATTCTAATTAAGCAAATTCATAGTGTTGGTTATGCAAAAATAGTACTAAGTGAGATACATTTACACCTATCCTGGAGTTCTCTGTGCTTTGACTTTGCTGCTAATACATGCCTGCAAAGTCTGCATCCCATATACCCCCAAAATTGTCTCTAACCAGACGTGTTGGGTAATGGGGACCAAGTCCTTTTGTTAAGTTGTGTCCGTTGCATTCAGCAACAAATGCTTTATTGACCAGTGGTTTTCTCATGTGTGTTCTTTTTGATCAGGCTCTATGGTTGAAACCAGACGACCAGTTTTGCACAGACATGCTAACATATGCTCTTGAGTCCCATCTGCCAAAGCGCTGCTCGTAGAAGAATAGTTTAGGCCTAGTCTAGGTTTGTTAATCGCAACAGGTGTTGTGACATGCTTAGGGTATTCTTTTCTCCTTACATACATAGTAGTAGCCAATTTATATGTAAATTTGTTGTTGTACAATATGTAACTGCTCAAGTTCATTTGAGCCACTTGAGGCTGATCGCAGTGTAAAGCCCAAGTTTTTGACCTTTTAACTTATACTAGGATCATGTCCGTGATATGTTGCTATAGGTGTTATAACTGCTCACTTACCATTTCCGCTCAACAAGATTACATGCTTCCAATAAGATTATAGACTTTATTTTAATCAAAAAGATTACGTAACTTGTACTCATAATAATTGTGTGAGAAAAGAAAAAGAATAATATACCACGCTTGTAGGCCTTAGATTTTATATTTCCTATGATTACAATTTTTAAGTTACTTTTGTTTTTCAACGGTTTAGATCATTATACTTTGTATGAGAGAAATATTTTCTTTTCTCAACACGAGTTTGCGTGATCCCCGTAATTATCATCTTTTTAAAATGGACGGTGCATATACCATAAAATTATAGACATGTCGAACTAATTGTATGTCAACTATAATTCTTTCTTTAATCAAGAAACATGAATAAAATTTTTATTTGTTCGAATTCAAATATCGAAATAACAAAATATTTACATATTAGTGATTCATAAATAATACTTTTGATTTTAGAATGTGTGCATAGTATGGATACAAATTCTAGGAGGTCGTGAATCGTGCATTTAAAACATCGGGGATGCAATTAGCTACATTCATCAAAGCTCATGATTAATAATACAACGCTATCTCATTCTTGCTCGGCATCAAGCTCCGCCCGCTTGAGGTGGAAACGTATGCCCCAAAGCTTTTCGCTTTTCTTGTTAGCGGCATTGAATTTTTAATAGAACCAAATCGAATCTATGGAGAATATTTTGTTTTTAGATGTCTGGTTTTTAACTGAAACTGAAATGATCTAAACTAATTTGCAAAAGCTATTTGAAATCTGTTTCAATTAAAAGGAAATAATTTTCTTTTAACTCCCTTTTCTTGTTCCTGCAGCCCAGCTTCTCTCTCGGCTGACATCCTGGCCCCTCTTCCGCCATCACTGCTATCCGGGTCGCCGTCAGCGATTCCCTCCGTCTCTTAGTTTCCATCGTGCACGAGCAGGACTTGCCGGCACCAAAATCGTCGCGCTACCAAATCCCGGTGTTTCGGGATTTTCTTCGCGTAGGGCGTGACTTAGCAGCCCTATAAGTATCCGAGACCCTCCTCCACGCCCTGTTCTTTCATCTACACGCCGCCATCAAAGCCCCCCAGCGTGCTGTTGCCCGGGTAGTCTCGCCGGACATCTCAGGTTGAGCCATCCACAATCCCGAGCGGTGCACGCTGACCGCTGCCTTACCCGCTACCGATCCACGTCGAGGTGATGAAGCTTTTGATATGCCCTGCTTCCCTCTGTACCTTTATGCTATCCATTGTTCACCAACCGCATGTTGCCGATCGAACGCCTGCAGGTAGTCGCCGACTCGCCGTCCGTCACATCTGCCTTTGCATCCTCACCAAGCCACATCCGTCCGATGAGGAACCATCTAGGTGAGTCCACTGTTCGCCATGCTCCGCTGCATGTACTCGTATCGCAGAACCAAAACTCCAAACGTCGAGACCACAGTATATACAGCAAAGCTCCATCATCGGCCATGCTTTCTATCCCAACTAGCTTTGTTGATGACATTGCTAGCTTGATGACATGCTTGCTGACATCACGATGACATCCATTTGTTTTCTGCCGTTTTTCTATACAAAAATAAATGTAGAAAATACCATGGTAATTACACCATTATACATGTACCTACTATCATCATGAAAGTCACCATCGTAGCTATAGCTAGCCTCTTTGCTGCTGATTTCAGTTTTGGCATATGCTACTGTGCTAGTGTTCCCACTTCACGGCATGCATAGTTTCTTCCAGCAATGTGTAAAACGTTGCTTGCACATTTGACCAATTCCAAAAATCTTTAATGTCCATATATATTTATATATATCTTTCAGCTATATCTTTTCTTAATCAACCTTATGCTCACGTTTGTAGCCAGGCTGACATGGTAGTAGTGTAGCGATATTTAACGTGCCCTACTTGAATTTTATAATAATCTTCCAAAAGTCCTTTTCAAACCGTAGTTTTAATTAGCGTGCCGTTCGCGCATGTGTGTTCGTAGCAACGTGTACGCGGTTTCAAATCTTTTCATTGATTGTTGTAATGTTCTAATTTACTTTTTATTGTTTGCTTCGGTGGTATGATTGCTCTGGATGCTGTGTGGTGCTTTTACGTCTCAAATGGAGTTTTGCTGGTGATCTACAAGAGGTTGACGATCAAGAGTTTTATTGAAGATTTTGGACCTGAAGAAGGATCTCGCTTGAGGCAAGTATAGCTTGGGATCATCCTTTGATGTCCTATTCACTTTAAACATTAATTCATGATGCATGTGTCCTCCTTGTTTACCATTAAGGATTTACCTAGTCTTGATTACTTGATCCTTGTATCCTATGGGTTATGCATTTGGTAGTACTTACAGCTACGCCAAAACCAACACACATTATTTATTTATTGCTTAATGGATTAAATCGAGATGATTAGTTGATGATGCCATGGGTACATAGGCTTAAAGAGTTTGTGTGAAGCTCTCCATAAGGACTTATTCATGATCATCCTGATATACAAAGATAAATGTGGGGGGTCGTGATGGTTCACTTTGGTTGTTCAAGGGGTCTACCTAACTTTGTTGGTGGTTTGCCGTAATTGGGGAACGGAAACCCGGTTGTAGCTGGCCATTCAATATTTTAGGAGGGTCTTTTGAACCATTTATATGGTTTTCATTTGGTTAGGGAGTCATGAACCTACTCGTGGAAACCATGACTCGTAGTGAAAAGTGTACACCTCACAAGTAGAAAGTTAACTAAATCGGACATGTCACCGTGTTCAAGGTCATGAACGCCTTGGAGACATTAATGATAGAATTGTTTGCTTATTATCTTGTTGATATTAAATCGATGTTGATATCTGTTCACACTTTTGTGATTTGAAGGGTTAATGGGATTCCTTTATGCTTAAGCTTAAAACTTGACCAACACTAAAAGCAACCGCGCTTAAGACAAGGTCGTGCCTTCAGCCTCATAAACCCCGCTATGTTTAAGGAAGTTCGACATGGACTCACCCTTGCTATTTCACCCCACCGTGAGGAAGTTAGGCTTGTGGTCAACCAAATACTTGGTCCCTCGTGGAGTCTACAAGTTAAGCAAGATCGTAGTGTCTTCCCTACCGCCTCAAACCTAGAGGTTATTTTCTTTGTCTCGCTATATTCTAAGCATTGTGAATTGATACTACCATTCATTTGTAAACTATATGTGAGATTTGACTTCCGTGGCTCACATATAGCTTCATCTCGGGTTTTGTTTTAAAACCAAAAAGCTACAGATGGTCTAATCATATTCCTTGGCGCTCACCCTGCAGTATCCATTCTAATTCATTATTGTTCACCAAATATTTGATTAGATCTTCTTTCCTTATTTTTTCCAATCTAATGTGTTTTTGTAGATTTTTCTAGATAGAGTCTCGATCGTGATGTCTGCTTCAAAAAACATGTAATTAGTAGGAAATGTGCTAGTCAAACGATGTCATCTTTGACTGCTTTTATAGCAAAAATTATTAGCATTTATGACTCAACAAATTTATTATGAAAAATATATTTCACAACTAATATAAATGTACTTATTTTTGTCTCATAAATGTTTGTACTTTTTCAAATAATTTTAGTCAAAAGTTTACCATATGGTTGACTCTCCTGATGTGAGAATTGCATGTTTTGTGGATCAAGGGAGTACATCTTTTCATACAAGAGAATTTTTTATTTCTACCATAGAATTTTTTTCCCCATCCTTTCTTTTGATTCTCGATCATATTCATTTTAAGTTTTTTTCTTCTAAAATAGGGGGCTCGAAGTTCTTCTTCATCATGCAGCCATGCAAATTGCATATGGAAAAATAATAGTTTCCTATTCTAGCATGCATGCAAACCGGCAGGTTTGTCCTAGCCAAGCATGTGGGGAGCGCCACGGTGTGTTTTTGACGACGCACGCCGCCCGCCGGGTAGAAGCCCTGGTGTTTTCGCTCTTTTAGTAGTAGGATATATACTCGACCCATCAAGGCAAAACAATTTTACCTTTATTACTGTAAGAGCTTGGCTACTACCGCTTATATGTAGGTGTTTATCGAGAGGTTAAAGGTCTTGACATGACTATGAGTCTGGATTGATGGAGAATTAGGTGGAAGGCCCCGAAAAATGTTTAGTTTATAGATTGGGCCTTTTTTCTTTGAATTTGGGTGGAAGGCCTCAAAATAAATTTTTCTTAGCCAAGAGCCTTCCGGCCCGTTTTCAACAGTTGACGGTGTTAAGTAGGTGGTAAAAAAGACAATTTTGCCCCCGAAAAAAAAAAATAAAAAATGTAATTCCTATTGTTTATAATAATTTGAGTATATATTTATATTATTCAATATATAATCACGCCAATTTCAATACAGTGACTGGGATTGCATATACATATACTGCACATACAGTGACTGGAATTGCAGCGGGTAACCACCCAGAAAACAAAATCGCCCAAACTCAATGTGATTTCAATCAGGAAGATAAATATCCTAGCTTCAGAAATCAGCAGCAAGGTAGCTAGTGTTCCAGATTCGCGTAAGCTTAAAACTATTTATATATTTACCTTTACGCAGAGACGGCCCCTGTCGCAGTAAGTGTCCTATACTAATTATTATCCAATTCTAAAGCATCCAACGAGCCTGAACAGATACTACCTCCATGAGCAGTTTTTCCGTATAAAAATCTCTGCAGTAATGCTGTGTCGGCACTATTGCTAATCCTCACGTTCTGGTGTTCCTCCTATTTGCCGATGACTTACTGGTTAATGCAGTTTATTCAGATTTTCGAGAGCTGATGACTGCAGTTTGGCCTAGTATCATACTAATGCTATAGCGTTCAAAATAGTGGAAAGTTGTCGTTACCGGTTGCCAGTTGCTAATTGAGGTTCCAGATGTCGTAGCAATTACTAGACGTGCAAACAACGAAGGGGAGTAGAGTTTCCGGCGTACTTAAGTTAATATGTGAACTGGGCTTTGTTAAACCGAAGAATATTGCTTATATGTACTTATTTCAAATAAGTACAAAAATATTATATATTGAGAAGTAGGTGATTATATATTGAATAGTATAAATATATACATATACTCAAAAATATTATAAACAAAGAGGGAATTCTGTTTTTTATTTTTTTGACTCAAGGGCAAATTGTCTTTTTACCACCTACTTAACACCCTTAACTGTCAATACGTACGGAAGGCCCACGAAAGCTAAGAAAAAATTGTTTCGAGGCCTTCTACCCAAATTCAAAAAGAGGTCCAATACCTAAACCAACATTTTTCTGTGGCCTTCCACCTAATTCTCCCCTCGATTGATTGCCTGTAAAGCTTCTTATGCAGGTTTGTGCCGCTAATGCAACATTAGCTAGTATGCCAGCTTTATTTTCATACTAGACAATGCATATTTACACGAGCTTGATGACATAAAAATAAAGTTTAACATTCTATTTTTACTAGAAACATGAAGCATCTAGTGGAATATATAAAAGTGACTGCAATAAAATGTAAACAAAACGAACACACACTTTTATCGGACGTGGCTTATCTACATAGGATAACTAATAGAACTAAAGACACGCATACATTTTATTGTACTGGTTATGTTGCGTAAAGCTCCAATGCATGCATATAATCTGCTCAACTATTTACTAGGCCTTATTATTATATAGTTTACTTATGTTTGGTTACTTGCACAAGTCTATATGTTGGCTAGCAACTTCTCGCAGAATCAGCTAGTCCGATGAGGGGTATCTTCCACTATTACCTCATTGAAAGACGAATAAAAAAAAAAAAATGGTCATGACCCGCCAGACAACCTTTGAATAATTTCACCTTGCTTAGCTTTTTTTGAGCAAAATTTCACCTGCTTAGCTTGGAAAGCCGAAGTTACCTTTTAAAAAAAGGGGAGAGTCACTTTTCCCCTTATTGACTTTCTTTTAGGCCGAGGCCTAATGGGTGCGTCCGATTTCGCTATCGGCAAGTAAGATTGTGAGATTCTGGGAACCGATAGGTAACTGTGTATAGGATGCTAGCTAAGTGATCAAACACTAAATAAATTATATTTTTATAACTTTGTGCATGTTAAAGTTATACAGTGTAAAATGGTACGAAAATTTTTGAGTGGCCAACCAATGGGCTTCAATATCCATATGAAATGTACCATATCCAAATTCTTCATAAATTTAGTATAGTATTTGTTTCTAAATCCTTAAATTTGAAATGTACCGTATTTGAAATCATACGTTTAGTATCTGTTTTCAATTTGGACATATAAGATATCGATATCTATTCATATCTTACATGAAAAATCCATAACTAAATCCAAATCGCCATTCGAAGTAGGTATCCAATCTATTTCACCCCGCTACACTCCCTTTCTTCCATTTATAAGACAGTCTAATACGACACAGTCTTATATAGTATATTGTACTTTGACTTTTTTTTATTATCTTGTTTATGGTTATGAACTC